>OMKK01045167.1:25232-42284 GCA_900302305.1 Polymixia japonica
CCACTACAATGTAAGGCACCTGTCAGGGTTATGGACGATAAATTTAATTGGAAATGATCAGTGCCTTGATTCATTTAATTGTTTTAAGACTTGGCCACTTCTTCTCTCTCCTCTGCCTACCTCCTTCCCTCTGTCTCTCTCTCTCTCTATTTTTCAAGACCATACATACTTTTTTCTCCACAATTCTCTCGCCCAGCTGCAAGACTGCAGTAATTCTACAGACTGCTTTGCATATTTGCGTGGGAACAAACAAAATCTTTAAAATGGGACATTGATGTTTTATGAGAGATGTAAGAATCGTAAAGAAACTCCAGGAAAACAAAATGTAATGTTACAAACACCTTGAGAAACCAGCCCCTGAACACTTTACTGTTCATCTGTGAATGTGTGGCTTCAAGGCAAAGAAAGTATATTTACATTTTTCCTGAAGACTCAAATGTCAGAGGACCAAAAGTCCCATATTTCATGAAAGTAACAGGCTTGATATTTTAAACAAAAATATTTTTTTAATTTTGCATATACCTTCCCTCATATCTGATCTACTATTTAGTTCAATGTTACTCTTGATGACTTCAGTTCTGTTACTCTCTGACCCTCTGATCTGAGGGCCGTTTTGTTCCCGTATTGTAAAAATATCAACTTGTGAATAATTCAATCAGAACATAACTTCACTACAATTGTATTGATCAAATTGGCCAAGAGCAGTAAGTCACTGCAGTGTTTTGATGTTTCAGTGCCTCCATTTAATGTTTACTTGTCATCTGAGATGAACCCTTACAGCCATTAAAGATGTAGCCTACCTGTGGTACTACGTTGAGCTGCGTTGAGCTTGTGTTCATTGTACATTATGAAAGAAAGTACATTTGAAGAGAACTAAGTAACCTAGACAGCAAAAGAGATGGCAACAGAGAGACAAATAGGCCTGATAGAGAGAGCCATGTGACATGTGAAACCCAAGCTGCGCCCTGGTTTCAAACCTCCACTGATCAATGTCGACTATTGATGTCTTCATATGTGGGTTGGAACATCACAACCAAGAGGCTAGCTTTAGTATTCAGTATCCTACACAGACAGGGTGGATTTAAAACAACACCATGACACCATCCAGACAAACAAATCATCATAGCACGGGCCTATTTCCCTATTCAAGACATAGGCTATTGAATGGTTTTTGCGAGATCCATACATTACTATTTCCAAAAGCTGTTTGGGCTTATTCTATAGTTATCAATTATAAAATGAAATGAACATGTTACAAACAGCTTTAACAACTTCCCTCAAAACCTAGTCCTAGTTCCTCATCGTTTTGTCACAATGAAACCTGGTCCCAGAGGAGGAGAGGTTTTACCTGGCTAGTGAAACAAACTGCTGAAGCCTTCTTGTCTGAGCCCCTCATGTTGGCATTTTCCATTTGACCCCTTAGTTTCCAGAATAGGCATAGTGAGGAAGCAAGAGATCAGACACGTGACGGAAGGAGAGGGAGAAAGAAAGAGTGAGAGAGAGCGAGTACCAGAGGGGAAAATGAAGACGGGAGTATGTTATCCCGTGGCTTATTCAATGACACTGAAAGAAATCATATTCCTGCAGACCTAATCTGACTACATAACACCTTAATATGCTCAGATAATCTGGATGGCGAGCGGGAGGGGGAGAGTGCGGGGAAAGGGAATGCCAGACAAGCGACCCATGATGAAAGGGAGGAGAACAAAGATGTGAAAAATGGATTAGTGGGGTTCTACAGTAGAACGGTGGCAGGGGCCACTGAAGCAGATGGTAAGGGGCAGGAGGTTTTCAGGTGAGCGAAACTCAAAATCCAAGTGATTCAAACCAAACCAATCTAATACAATCAAGCCGGTTTCACCAGCTTTGTCTCATTTTTTAACATCTCAATGGACTCCATCACTCAGGAGTCAGCGGCCGTGTTGAAATTAAATGAAGTTGGAAGCTGTCGTTTGTGTTAATTGACCAGGGGTCCTTGGACATCTGGCTGAGAAACATTTCTTTATAAGAAATATTCCCCTCTCTTTTACACCAGAACGATGACTTGGGAAATACATGTGTCGACTGTCTGTATGAAAGGATCGACTTGGGTACATCAACCTCGCAAAACAACCCTGATCCAACTCTGTTCTGCTCGGTGTGAAAATCCAGGGCTCATATCTCATATATCTACCACAACTGCTTGGCTCATTTTTGGCTTCTCTCCATTTGAGTGGAAAAAGAAATTTGCAAAATAGTGAGTTATTCAGAATTTAACAGCAACATAGCTAAATGACTTGTGGAAAGAGTGGTTGTGGGATTGTCTGCCCTGGTCTGGTATGAATTCTAATGACACATAAGAAGCCCGGTTGTGAATTCTAGATGGATCTAAGTCAGTGTACCCTAATACATCTGGGATTGTGTGTGTGAAAGGGGTATTTATTACAATATGACTAAATGCTAATGTTATATATTAATCACAACAACATCAGACACAGAGCTCTGGGAAGTCTCACCTTCAACTGTAACTACAGGTCCACTGAGACCGACCTGAATCAAAAGTGCAACACTTCAATTACCTTTTATCTAATTTGCAATTTAATGTGAAGATAAACATTATTTCAGAGTGTTATCAAATAGGATTATACTATTACTACGTTTTTTGGGCCGCCAACAATACTAAGTACATGTAATTTAGTCTAATATCAGGAAAATGCCTAATACTAATATTAAGGTAATATGAGATGCCATGTGTCAGTATTGTAAATATTACCTTGCTTAGGTTGAAACCCCCACAAACATTAGTAGCCCCGATCCCTTCCCAACCTTTATCATATAAGGCAGTCGCTTGGATCTGACACTGCCCAGGGGGTTGTGAGAGTGTGAAGCAACAACTTCACACGGACACTTTTCCCAGACACCCCTGCATGGGGGTTTTCACAAGGAGTCATTTCAAACATTTGCCACTTCAACAAGATAAGGTTTACGACCTATGCAAAGACATGTGCACACTAACATAGCCTGTACACATGCGGGCCTATGCATATGTACACACACACACAAACACACACACACTCACTCACCACCTCACCAAGCTACTGTCATCAGCTGTCCAGCACTCCAGCCCAATCACAGAGATAGCAGCCCTGAGAGCCTGTTTATTTGGCAGGAACTACAGTACAGGGACCTAAACTTGCTATCAAGTTGGCCTGAACCCAAGCCCTGCAGAATTTGTCTTCACAGTCTGGTTTGGATATTGACCTTTACACAAGGATACAATTTGAAAATTAGCATTATTCCAGTGTCCTTGGAGTTTAGTCAATATTTGTGAACTTGGTGTACTTTCTTCTCATGCCAGAGCCAACAAGGCTGGAATCTGAGATGTCATGTATTGTCTGGAGCTGCTCCACTGACGAGGGACTGTTGTTAAGCTTGTGAGCCTCTTCAGAAATTGGTCTGCAGGTGCACCTTTCTTAGCTTGGAAATCAACCATTTTCCACCATTATTGTAAATTATTGAAATGTTGTGCTATTCCTGAACATCTGGTAGAGAAAACCAATCACATTTTTTTAAATGGCAATGACCATTTAAATCATTTTCACATGTTGCAGCGATGCTACACACAACAATTTCAAAACAAAAGCCTTCCTTAAAGTGGCCTCCAAGATCTCTGTTTCGTTCTCTTTGGCGGCACCTATGGCAAAAAGCAGTAATTGCAGGTGTGTTTTTGGACCTCACTTCAAAGGGAAAACGCAGCACACTTGTGATTTGAATGTATGGCAGGAAAGTCACCACAGACACCCGGTTTTTAATACTCATAATACTGTAAATGCAAGGGTTTTCATCAGTGGGCCATAGGCTCAATCACCATTGTGTTACCTCATTCAGCGATAGATAGTGACTTAACAGACATTTCGGCGATTTCGAGATTGCAACTTTAACCAAAAGATCAACTTTATTTTTTGCCTTTTAACATTTTATATAGGCCACTGGAAAGTAAAGAATTTTGGTAATAACAGTAAAAGACAGACAGTATGTCATGTCACTTGAGTTTCGTTTTTTTTTTCAATCGTTTTTGGAAAATTCTGAATGCCACAAACCTCTCTCGCTTTCTTACTGTTTATTTTAAGATACAAGTTTTTAGACTGTTTCCATACCTAATTGTCTTTATATCACCTGAGATGACAGGGTTATGTGTGGATAGCTATACTATACTTATACCTCCTCTCCTGTACCCATCCTGTCAAGTCTAACTGGGATCAGTTCTTTTTTTACCAAGCCCAACCCAACTAACTAACTAACCTTATGGTATACCATAATTTATATTGGTATAAAAACTGTATGCATACCCTGGCTGTCCTTGGACCCATCTATGGACCTAGCTAGAATTACAATGTGGTATACTGTATATGCAGATAGTAATTTGCAGCTCAATCCCCAACGTTGATGATGTTCAGAACATAGTAATGTAAACTGACCTTATTCTTCCTGTCTGTTTTGCTTTACAGGTTCCTTGATTGCACACGTACATCTGGTTGAAGTTGTACCCTTTAAGATGATCAATGCTGCCTCTTCCAGTCAACACTGTCTGAAGAAGGCCTTCACCATTTTTACAGAGAGTGAATGAATATTTTGAGAACTACTCCAAAGGATCCATAGGCATCGAACATCACCTGTAGGTTTCTTATCCAAATTAATATTTATATTAATTCTATAATTAAGAACTGAACTGACTTGAACTGTGAACACATACGATGATATGGAGGTAGAGTGAAGATGAGTCTCTCCCGACTCTGATCATTCCAGTTTTGGCTTGTCAACAAGATACTTACATCATTTGATTATACCTATCGTTCATTTCTTGTTCTCTCTTTCTGTTTGTTTGTTCTCATTTAATTTTAGGTTGACATCTTCCCAAAAGGGAAGGGATGGAAAACAGACTGACAGGCTGAGTCACCAGAGGAAAAAACAAAGAAAGGATTCCATTTTCTCCTGCAACTCCTCCCAAATGCTCCCAATACTTCTCATGAACATGCTTGAGACCAAGAAGGCAGCGCTCAAGTGAAGATGAACCCCTACGTTACGTCTCACTTTAGGAGGGATCTCTTTCCTCATTTTCACTTGTTGTAGACTTTGCTTTTCTCTTTTCCCCTCTGTTACCGTTTGAGTGACATGGGTTCCCCTGTTTGAACCTAGAGCAGTAGCTATTGTCTGTTATACAACAGCTCTTGGTACTTGCCTTGGTGCTGGGTCAGGGGTCGGGGTTTGATTCTGTCAACTCTTCTAAGAAACCTAGTCTGGGTATCACCGACTCTTAATAATTCAGGATCCAGGATTCAAGAGTAGAGTTCTCAGCAAATGGTCGTGTTATTGAAGGTAAAGACTAATGGCTATGGAAGATAAAGACGCTTCAAAGAGGACTGTCTTTCTCACACTAGATAGGATTTATTTGCACACAGACCGTGTGGTCGACTTTGACTGCCTTTTGTTGTCCTATAAATTTGTTTTAGAATTATTTCTATCTGTCAAGGAATGTTAGATGCAGACGTTTTTTTCAGATAAGATTATCTTTGTTTGTTTGAAGGCATCATTTCCGGTTTCTTACGCATTGCACCTACATCTGATTTTCTATTCTCTTAGGGGGGAATTTCTAGGATGTTCTCAGTTAGCTTGTTGTCATTGTTTGAAGTGTGTAATCTGTATCAAAGAGGGATGCCCACTTTGAGACTATAACCAACAAAGCCAATTATTGTTTAAAACAATTAAGCGCTAAGCTCCTCTCCTTCCTGGACTAGACATGATCTCTCAACTTTGACCCCTGACCTACAGAAAACAATAGAGGACATCATCACGTGACTGGTGCACTTGCCTGCTCACTGATCCTGAATCGGTTACTCAAGGTTTTACTGTTAAACTATGCATATCAAAATCTCAAAGTAAATCTGTCCCTCTCTCATCTGTGTCTCTTACACACTGTTCTGTCTGTGTGTTTCGGTCCTTGTTGCTCTTGCTTTCTGGCCCTCCTTTTGTGATTCGTCAGGCATTGGAGATTTCTCGACTACAGCTGTAATGAAGGATAAGTCTGCTGTGATAAAGGTATATGTACATTTCACAAAGGTAATCCACAGTTGAGTTTTATCAGGGGTTGGCCGTTGCAGTTGATTGCTGATAGCAGCAGAGTTGTAGTCAATATAATCCACTCAACATTCAGTATAGGAAACGTGTTTCCACCAAATTGGCAATGGAACAACCAGACAGACCCTTAGGTACAGAATGTACAATCGTCAAAGAGGTCACTTGAGGGAACTGTTAAAATAATGATATGAGTTTGATTTCGGACCCTCTAGTCAGGCAAAAGTAACATTTCTCTAACTTGTGAAGTCTTTACTGCAACAGGTACAAGACTGGTTAAAGTCAACTGAGACAGGGAGATTGAGTGAGCACACATTACAGCGACACTTTTCCCCTTTAAAACATTGGGATTCAATATTTGGTTCAAGAAAAAAGTATATATATATATCTACTAATGCATTGAAACATATGTATTGTTTATATTTCTTCATGGTCATACCACAGGTCTTGAAGCTGTGAAGAGCTTGGATCGTAAGAAACAGCATGTTCTTTAGCTTGCTCTAGATTGCACGGTAGAAACATTTAAATTTAAATAAAAGACATTTAAATCATCCACTGTTTGACCGAACCCTACCTTGGATGTTTTATGGTACTGTTCCTATCCACCCATAATCCATATTTGCATGTTGTTATACTATAGCACAGGGAACCCTGTAATGGTATATCCTCAAATTGTCTCCTGATTTCTACTCCATTGTATGTCCAATGCCATCTTCTGAATGATGTAGTCTACTCAGGGTTTCCCTTTCATTGTTTTATACTGAACAAAACCTACCCTGCATGCTCTCCTGCAGTCTGTTGAGCTCAACCTAGCCCTACTCTTCCTTGTCTACCTTACAATGGCTGTAAACTGGGGGTCACATCTTTTGACTCCTGGAACTGTTGTGTGACATCATTCTTCATCCCAATGGAGTTCTGAACACTTCAGTGAGTATATTACTTTAAGGACACTGTTTTTTCTCATATTTGCGCCTGTGGACCTACTTCAACAAACACCCTTTTATCATTTGCGAAGGGGTCTATTACTGAAAACTGTGTCTGACTGTGCACAGCAATAACTTCACCTTTGGTGGGTGAAGGACACAGAAAGAATGGCCCTGGATGGAAGTATCCTCTGGTTACCATTGACTCATGGATTGCATGTTTCTCTTCATAAGAAGGATGCTTTTTCACCATAAACAGTGAAAGACCTATTGTTTATCACCAAAACCAAACACAAACTGTAACTTCAAATCAGAGATTCCATTCCAGGCTACAGTAATATCAGCTCAAGACACTTCAAGGAATACTGAATAATTGTGTGTTTTTCCTTAAAACAAAGGGAGAATAAATAGGGCATGATGGGAGCGGCACGTGTCAAGCGCCGTTTCAGTGCTGTGGTGGATGGGCCGGTGGAGGAGGAGGAGGTCATGAGGCTGGCACAGAGTGCCGCAGATACGGCTAGGGCAGGGGGGAGCCCAACGGGGTCAGGAACCCCTACCAGCCCCTCCCCGACCCATGCTCACAACGGCAAAGCTCTCCCCCTGCAGGGCAACACCAACAATGCACGGAGGCAGAGTACCATGGGAGAGTCAGTCGGGGGTGGCAGAGGAGGAGAAGGCGGGGTGAGAGGAGGAGGAGTGCGCTCTGGGCTGAGGAGTGGGAGAGGTGGTAGCGTAGGAGGGAGAGGGGAAGGCCGTTTGTCCTCGGACCCAGATTCACGGCCATCCCCTTCCACTACCGGCCGCCGCGCCGCCCGACGCTCAAGCCGCCGGCCCCGGCAACGCTTTGTGGGCAAGGACGGACGCTGCAACGTCACCTTCGTCAACATGAGCGAGAGGGGCCAGCGGTACCTCAGCGACCTCTTCACCACCTGTGTGGACATCCGCTGGCGCTGGATGCTGGTCATCTTCACCCTCTCCTTCCTCCTCTCCTGGCTGCTCTTTGGGTTTGCCTTCTGGCTCATCGCCTCCGCACATGGGGACCTCTCCGTTCGCTTTACCCCCAGCTCAAGTGCCTCTCCGGGGACAGGAGAGGCCACAGCCGGGGGGGAGTCTGATGGAGAGGCCGCGGTTGACGAGCCGTGTTTCCTCCAGGTGAACAGCTTCATGGCGGCCTTTCTATTCTCCTTGGAGACGCAGACGTCAATCGGTTACGGCTTCCGCAGCGTAACCGAGGAATGCCCCCTGGCGGTGTTGGCGGTCGTCTTGCAGTGCATCGTGGGCTGCATCATCGACGCCTTCATCATCGGGGCGGTCATGGCAAAGATCGCCAAGCCCAAGAAACGCAACGAGACACTGGTGTTCTCTGACACAGCTGTGGTGGCGGTGAGGGATGGGAAACTCTGTATGATGTGGAGAGTTGGCAACCTACGCAAGAGCCACCTGGTAGAGGCCCATGTACGAGCACAACTACTGAAGGTAAGAGAAGAGGGGGAGGGCGGATATAGTGAAAAAGAAAAGTCAGAAAGTATAGAAGTGAGCAAAGAGAGACAAGATGAAAAGGGCATATTGACCAACAATGCATGCACATGCAAGGTGCACATACTGTGTGATCTCGTGAATAGTGAGACATGAAGTCAAAGACGCAGTGTGGGTAGGGCTAAACAAAGAGAGGGGAAAGTAAATAGAGGTTGGCTCTAAAGGAAAAGAGAGGCTGCAAGTCAGAGAGTGGACGACTACATACCCAATGTGCAATACTGGTGTATACACTCTTACTCTTAACACTTTTACTTTTATACATAAATCCTCATTTTCATATATGTATAGTGTTACATTTTATTTATATCTCATTCCATCTTTTTAACTTTTTATCTAATATTCTATATTTTATGACTAGTGCTCTTATTGCTGAGCTGACCTGTGTTTCTCATCCAACACATTTCATTGCACCGTTGACCCTGTGTTAACCTACATATGACTAATAAAACTGAACTGAACTGAACTGTAAAGAGAGAAAGGTTGCAGTAGAGAGAGAGAGCAGAGAGAGAGAGCACTGAGACCATCTGGCCTGTATTCTATTGTCTGTAGTTAATGAGAGCTTGTTGTATACTCCCTCTGGGGTTTAGAAGATTTACCATGGATTAACTTGCCCAGGATTCTTTAACTGAGAACCATTGTCCTTCGTCATCTAATTCTGTCTTTCTGAACTGTGTGGATCTGGCTTCTTATGTTATATGTAGTGCTCTTTACCCCTTTGTCTGGCCTTATATGGGCACGTTTGCTTATTTGTGTGCATGCTTTTTTATGATCATTGTTTTGTAATTGTTGATGTGTGTGTGCGTGTGCTGCCACAATTGTCCACAGGGTCAAAATCTGTGGAGCATTGAAGTTAAAACAGGGACATTTAATAACTCTTAATAGCATGCCCATATGAACGATGAGACAGAGCAGATGGGATTAAGTTTGTACGGATCAGAGAATGAGTGAGGACAGGTGTAGCCAAATTCAACCAAAGAGCACAATTTAATAGCTAAATATTAAGCTTTTGGGTCAGCATAGGAAATTAACTTTTTCTGTAGTTTTATTCCCTGTGACCTTAGTAAGAATTTGAATTCAAGTTGACAAAACACCCTCCTTTTCCATACCCTGTCATTGATTTTTCATAAGCTCAAATTCAGGGGTATTTCAATAACTTTCTTGGTCCTTTTTTTCATAACTTTTATGGTTTGGTTGTTTCTGTTGGAATGGAAATGGTGTACAGTCTTCATTGAACGTTTCAACATCAAAACACCTAACGGCAATGTCTCTCGTATTCCTTCTATTCCTATTCAACCCTGACTTGCTTTCAGCCGAGGGTGACCCCAGAGGGAGAGTTCCTCCCGCTAGACAACATGGACATCAATGTGGGCTTTGACACCGGCACCGACCGCATCTTCTTGGTCTCGCCGGTGACCATCGTCCATGAGATCGACGATGAGTCGCCCTTCTTCGAGATGGACCGCAAGACGCTGGAGAGCGACTCTGAGCTGGAGGTGGTGGTCATCCTAGAAGGCATGGTGGAGGCCACAGCCATGACCACGCAGTGTCGCAGCTCCTACCTGGCTTCAGAGATCCTCTGGGGACACCGCTTCGAACCAGTGCTCTTTGAGACGAAAGACTGCTACCAGGTCAGAGACGGAGGATAGAGGCGGATATCCAGCGGAGATATGGATCATTCGCCTCTGACCTCTGTGATAGCGTCTGTCTGTGTCTGTTACTTATCTTCTACTATTTCACCGTAATTTGGAATGGCATGTTTTGTTAAGTATTGGTACTGCACAAACAGGATGTGTCTATGTCATATAAGTTACCCTCCTTTTATTCTTCATTTCCTCCTTCTTTCCAGGTGGACTACTCATTTTTCCATCGGACATATGAGATCCCCAGCACGCCCTCGTGCAGCGCTAAAGAGCTGGCTGAGCACAAGTACATTCAGAGCTCGCGCTCCTCGTTCTGCTATGAGAACGAAGTGGCTCTCTCCCCTGATGACAACCCAGACAATGATCCCAACTGCCCATCCCCCGCGACCCCACGGCCCCCCCAGTCAGAACATCCCCACAATAACTGACCTGGTGGGAAGACGGGGCCTCGGGGGAGAGGAGACAGAAAATTGACCTTAAGAGTTTACAGGAAGTGAGTGACGCAGAAAGACGCATATAGACAGGAAGATATGCGCAGACAAAGAGAGACGGGCTTAGATGGAGAATTTGTCAGGAACATAGATAGAGGGAAAAGGCTGGCATAGGGACAGGTAAGTTGTCCTTTAAAAAGTTGGCAAAGAGCGAGAGAGAGGGAAAGAGAATGTTTGTGTGATTTAGACAGTGAAACAATGTCTAGATTGGTATTGGTACAGAATAGAAGATACTATGTAGAATGACCTAGACAGGAGAGAGAGATAGAGACAGACAGGGAGACAGAGAGAGATAGAGAGAACAGTGGGAGGTTTGGGGTCAGTCTGATGGGGAGATGGGTTACTACATTAACCCAGTTGGCTAATTGGGCTTGGCGATCTTTCAGAATGATTACAGACTTGTCTGCTGAGTCTCAGACCCGGCCCATCACTACCACATCTGGCTCTAACACCTAGCTGGCAGGATATACAACAGCGCCCCCCAATGGCTCCAACCTGCAACTGCACTTCCAGCTGAACGATGCTGGAGAAAAGTCCACCAGTGGTGGTTTCTGTGTGGAACTACTTGTAATGGACCTAGTGGCGTACTGCCGAGGACTGTATTCCATTATGATGTCTTTCATGTTTCATGTTGCTGTTATTAAAATGTTTATGTATGTTACGGTAAGTAAGCTCAGTGAAACTACTGATCTATTGAAAGGTTGAGCCAGGGGTCTGTTGAGTCTTCCATTGAGTGTTGGACTATCTGTTAGAGCCAATGTAGAACAAACTCATAACGGAGAAACAGCTGAAAATTAGCAGCGATTTTAAGCAGTTTCTTTTGCATGTAATGTACTGTATGTTGCTGTTTTTATATGTGTAATGCAAAACAAATATTGACTATAACATTTGCTTTATTCAATCTAACATTTTGTGTTCAGTGTAGTGTTGCATCAGCATGTAAAGGATACAGAGTGATCAGTCATTTTCAAACCACAACAGTGATGACTGTGCTGTTGATGTTAACCTTGTTGTTGACTTTTATGTGCAGATCAGTTAATCATCTGACAGTCTTCATTACACCCACATCTTGCTCTGTGTGTTCTGTATTGTTAAATCAACTAAAATGTATGTGTTGCTCAGTTGTTTTTGGATTTTAGTTAGCAAATAAGGAATGTCATAATCTTGAAAGTGTCTTGGCAGACCATTCAAGGTTGGGACTGAATTTAAGTGCATGGTGTTGCTCTTGTGGGCAACTGAAGGCCTGAAATAACCTCAGATACCAGCTGAACTGTAACTGTGGGAGAGGTGTTGATAGTCTACTCGCTACATTCATAGCTCTGACAATGAAGAGGTAGTAGCAGTAGAGGATTGAACTGGGAACTCTTAACACTCTGCCCTGTAAAAAATTATTAATTTCTGTTTGTCAAACTAGAAGTGATTACCAACTCTAATTCTAATGTTGTGTTTTGGTTGGTGTCTATCTCACAACATGTGAGAACAGTACAGTGGGTGGTGCCTTCAAAACAAACTGGAGTTGTTGTTTTTTTTGTAACTAGCCCTTCATCTGTACCAGTGCAGTCTGATTTATGTTTAAGATATGCTTAAACATTATTTTTTTATTGTGTGGCTAGAATTTGAATTATGTAATTCTTGCTGGAGTGTTTCTTTTTCAAACACCTTAATATTTACAATATGTTGTGCTGATTAGACAAAAATGTCCATGCAAAGTAGTTACTGTGAATATCCTCAAAGATCGGTTACACTCTATATTAAGTTCCAATGGTACCATAAAGATGCTATTAGATGGAGAATACTGTAGGCTATGCACCAATTGCACTTTTTAGTTATATTACATTTTATTTGATGTATTTAAACATAATTGACTTAATTTATTCAATTTTGTTTTAGGTCCTATACTCATTTACAGTTATGCTACCTGCATATTTCAGTAAGGTAACTAAAGGTGTTAGGAATGGGACAAACCATTAACTCAATGTCAGGAATGCAATTTAATATAATGTGTTGAGTAATAACTCTCCTAACAAATTTTATTTATTTGTGGTGGTTTGAACAAGTCATCCTGCCACACTTCATGGGAACTCTTTCATGCTCTTTGTACTTGAGTAATATTGCTCTTAGAGACAAATATCACTGATTATGTTCTCTAAGCACAGCAACTTTGCTACTGGATGACCACAGGTTAATCTCACATGCAAAAGTATCAATGTTTCACTTGAATTTATGCTGACCTAAAGGCGTTTTCATGGTGTTGATAAGGTATCATCTGTTATAATTAGTGTTATTAACATTCTATGTTTGTGTCTTCTCTTGACTCTGGTATGGCTACCATGTTCTATTAATAGACTGCATGGTTGGCCATGTCTCCCTCCATTTCTGCACTTCCATGGAATGTAACTTGAACTTAGAACACCATCACTTTAACCACTGTGTTTTTTTTAAACACCCCACAAAGAAAAAGCCAGATGGATCATTTGATTATTCCCCTGGTTGTTTAGGTTTCACTATGCACTCTATAAGTCTTATTTATTTCAGGTCATATATTTTCAAATGTCACAACTAAATCAGTAAACTGTAATAAGCTGAAACCTAAAAGTAAAAGCTATAGTTTCATTTCCTGAATCATTTTTTTCTACAGATATTGTAAAATCTACTTTGTTGTAACATTAAAATGTAATTTCACAGCTTCTTGTGGCACAGAGCGCTTACAAGTGAAACTGCAGAGCGAATAAATCACACAAATTAAAGCAATTGGTTACTTCCTTTTTTGCGATTTTCTTCTCTTAAGTACTAGAGGTCATAAGCTTACATTCCATTCTAAAATGTAATATTGACTGTCTCACTGACTGAGTGCACACATTTAGTCTGCTACCTCCGTAGCCCACATCTCCATCAGACCTCCACCCATACCCCAATATGTTTAACTTACTAGCTTATCACCAGAAGAAACTTGACTCACCTGTCCAAGTGTTATTACCGCTGTTAATTGAGGCAAGAACAGCAGAAAGTCTAACCTTGTAGCTCGACAACAACCCAAGATACTTAAGGCGACTTTGAGACGTAAACTATTAGTGGAGAATCTGGGGCGTTTTCAGCTTGGCCGACAGCGTTTACCGACAGATCTAGAGTCAGATCGCCCAAGCCAAACCCTTGTTAGGGTTAACGGGGGATTTATGCTAAACCGACCGCAGATCTGTGTCTGGTGGGGACTCGCTGTGAAAGACATCAACAAAGAGCGCCCAAATCTCTCAACTCTAGCGCGAGAGCGTTGAATGGGCACCTGCTGCACTGCGACAATTGGCTGTTTTACGCGTCAGTCGTATTTAGTCCCGCCTTACGTTTTCTACAATTGGTTACGGTTGGGGATTTTTATGCTATCTCAAGCCTCATTGGTCATCATGGTCCCTGTGTGCCAGCTAGAAGGCGGTGCGCAGTCATGTTATTCATAGGGCGGGTCTAGAGGATGATTTTACCGTTTGATTCGGCTTTTTTGTCCCTGAGGCGGGACTAAAACCATGTTCTCTCACTGGGTTGGTCTACATGGAGGAAGCGCTTTCCCTCGGCCGAAGCCGTCCTCTTGCCCTCACTTCTCAGTCTATTTTATTCTCACTGAGAAGTGTATGCGGCTACCACTGAGAGAGCGGTGCAATGATAAAAGCCGCATTTGCGGTATACACCTATCAGTCAGGAAAAAACAAGAAGCAGCTTAATTCCATTTTTCCTCGCACCCTAGCCTTATTCGCGTTTCCGAGAGGATCCTGAAGGTGAGGGATTTAATTACCTATACTCCAATCCACTCGTAAATAGCCAGTGTAATATCATGAACGGCGACGTATCATATTTCAGTGGGGTTGGCTAACCTCGCTAGGTTAGTCTAAATGCGGGTGGCATAACGCCTAAAAATGACACTAGGAGACAAGGAGCGGTTTGATCTCATACAGGCTCTCGAATAGAGGCTTAGATCGATCCGGCCTATAGGCTGTAAGGATGGCAAAGAATAGCAGTGTCTGGCTGATGACCATATTATAAGGAATCGCCCCATATAATTCCCATGTATGCTCTACCCTAACCCTTGTGCAATTGCAATAATAACGTTGATAATAATGATGATATTACGGGATAGGTTTGGGGATCCATAATGTGCATGCGGTTTGTTGACTCAATGAAGGGCTCTGGCCATAGGCTTGCGTTAATGTAATCATTCATTCCTCATGTTTGAGGTGTGGTTGCGATTGTCAGGGTTTGTGCACGACCAGTAGCTTTAATCCAGGTAATTTATAGGAATCATGCCGCAGTTATTACAGACGTCCGGTAATTATGGGCAAGAGGTTGATGTCACCCCTCTCTATGTCTGTTCTGTGCGCATCACTTGCATCGATGCATTTCGCCTTGTTAAAGACAAGCCAAAGAAAAGGCGTGCTAGCTCCCCCAACCCTCACACACACAAGCGCGCACACGCACCTATACACACACACACACACACACGCACACACACACCCACGACACGACCCCCCGCAGTGAATGACCTCCGCTCAAACTGTGAAGGTATTGTCTGTGGGCCTGGCTGCGTGGTGTCTGGGTGTTGCTATGGAAGAGAACAAGCTAATAGCAGGTTCTGGCACCTCTAGCGTGGCTGGACGGGTCTGGTGGTCAATATTGCAGTAATGCACCAAACCGCAAGATCTGTGTAGATGTATGATTACATCTGTGAAATGATTACATCTGTGAAGCATAGGGTTTAAATGAGATTCTCAGTGCAAAGCTCTTCTATTCCCCAAATATCATATGGCATATATACATATCATAGATACCTAAAACATCACCCTTTCTCAATGCTGTAGTTGTCATCTCTTTGGGTAGGTTTGATTGTGTAATCATGTGGTTTCTGCTATTGGATTCATTTTGAATTTGTAAGAGACTTTATTTGTAAGAGAGCTTTATTGCACTGAGCTATTACATATTTCCCATAGTGACTAGATGGGTGGTGGCTATTCTTTTGTTAGGATGACTCCTCCACACCCTTAGTGATATTGTAGTAACAGGTATGGTGACAGCAGTGTCAGGGACTGGGCTGTGTCGTGGACAGACTGACAGACAGTTAAGCAGACAGAGCCAGAGGCATAGCTGAAATCAGGCCAGATGACATACCTGTCGAGGCACGAAGACAGCTAATCATTTACTCTCAGCAGTCATTGGCACCAAAATACCTGTGTGTTTGGGTTGGCTCTCACTGTGACTGAAACTGTGTAGTTCACCCTCATGATACCCACTGTTCCCATAACACAATCTTTTGTCTTGTGCCTGTTTAAAGCCTAACTGTGATCAATTAGAATTTGTTTTTAATTGTCAATACTTTGTAATCAGCTAAGTCATTACCAGTCGATCTGTGATTAAATCAATCAATCAGCCAATGAATCAATATTTCTCAGGTATCAATATAAAAAATCATAATTTTGAGTTATGAAGAGGACCATTTTATTTAGTTTGACATCAGCAATAAAATGATAGGAGTAGGTGTCACAGTTTTTAAATGGTTGATATCTCATTTTGGAGTCAGAATCTTCACGTGTAGCTTGTTTTAAATAATTCTCTCATAAGCTCACGTAAATGGTCCATTTCACCACTGGGTAAATGTTAATGTACTCTATGCTAACCGTTCAGCGGGTAATTATCTAGTGTGCTGAGCCAGAGCTCATGCTGTGTGTACTGTGCACCATTGAATAGTGAGCAGCCCTGGACGGCAGCAGCTGCCAGCCTACCTCAAACAATTTCATTCATATTGGTTTCCATAGAACATTTAAGAGTCACAATTTCTCAATCCTGTTCCAGTGGAATTTCCACCGGGGTAACATTTTTCTGGGAATCACTGCTGTACACTGATGCTGAGTTGTCAGAGCAGATCTAGGGTGATTTCCTGTTGTCGTGCTAGCTCTGACTGGAGAGACTGGCATCACAGTTCAAGCAGCAACTCCAGCCTCGTCCTCCAGTAGGATCCAGGGTTACCTCATCTCCTAGAGGATACTGGTGCCTACGGTGTCTCAGATGCACCAGTTGTTCAGCCCAGTACAGGGCCTAGTTGGAGTAACATCTCTGTTGAACCCACTGACATGTAATTGAAACACGCATTCTTTCTTCCAATTTACCATCGGATCAGGCCGTCCCAATTCTCTCTCTTTACTACTCTTTCCCTCTCTTAACCCCTCCCTCCCGTCACCCCCTCCCCCGCTGACTCCGACTGTCATGTCAGTTTCTGGAGTCAGTTGATGTACTCTGTCCCTCCACCCGCCTCCATCTCTCTGTCTCTCTTCCGCCCGGGTCGTCTCCCTGGCTTGCCGTGTCTTTCAATTAGGC
>OMKK01045178.1:0-10857 GCA_900302305.1 Polymixia japonica
AATCTCGTGCTGCCAGACATGACATATATTAGATCATGTGACCTTGTATCACATCAGCTCCAGTATTACACTGCTCTAACCCTCACACAGACACAGACACACACACAGATTTCCTCTGTTCCTAATGCTAACTCTAATGCTAACCCTACATAATTAGACATTAGAAACATTAAACACATTCCACACACACACACAGCTTCAAAGTAAAACAATAAAATGAAATTCAACTTTATGGTTACGTCCTGATTTTCTATTCAAATCAAAGCGGAAACACTGTTCATGCATAGGCGGGCGCACAAGGTAGTGATGGCATTTTACAGCTTGTCAGACCCTCCCTCCAAGTAATCCTGCTAATATATATAGATAGCTAAGACTTAGAGAGAACACTACAACTCGCTGTTAACATGTAGACTCAGGCTGATCATTTGAAGGCTCCAAAAAACGTGTTCCATGCCTTTCAAGGATTCAATTTCTGTACAAAGAATGGCAGTTACAGCAGGGAGAATCACGTGCATATGAATTTAACTCAACCGCGAAATGAAGATTCTCAGATTACAGCCTGACAAAAAATATGGATCTGATACGTTACTGCTGACAGATGATGAGAGAGCTTTGATACAACAACCCGACACAGATCAGATCAAGAATAGAGAACAAGGCCTGACAGACAACAAATTGGAATTAGCCCGATACCCCAGCTCAGTGTTATCTAAAGAAAAAACGGATATGGTCTTTTTTGCCTCTCTGCAAACACACAAGTTGTCGGAACTCAGGAGGCGATTATTTCAAGATTGACGACATCACAGCCTTCCTCTTTTTGACTCCTCCCACAGACGACATATTGTATAAAACAAAAAAGCGGCCTCTTTCCAGATCATCGTCCGCAAGGAGAGCCTGCATCATGGAGTGGTCTGCCTCTTTACGCACCATCTGGTGAGTCTAGCCTTCCATACGACTACTCATCCACGGCTCCTGCAACTCCAACCTCCTCTATCACCACAAATTGTGATCATCCGGATGGCCAGGCTGGCTCGCTGTTTTTAGATACAGTTAAAGCATCTGTTGCCTGTCTGCTCTCCTTGGCAATTGACAGGCTTATGAGAGAAGAGTGCTACGGTTGTCTCACCCAGGATCCTAGTCAATTACACCTTCCTTGCCTCTTCCTGCCTCCTAAATACTATCTCTTCAACCGTTACAGAGAGCTGGTGAAAAGACTTTGGACAGATTGATTTCTTCCTGCTCTGCAAGGGGCCACAGAGGCTGTCCTGCATGAGTTAAAAGATGCCAAGCACATTTTGGATAAACTTCATGATATCAGAATACATCTAGTGGTCAACGGTTCAGTCAAAGAAGAGCTGATTGACAGAGTTGTTGCTTTGTGCTCTGTCAAAAAGATTGAAACTGGGGAAAAGCTTGAAACTAGTGATGGGACACTTGACACCGAGGCAACGATGGCTGCTTCACCTTTGCGAAGCACATCGTGTTAACACACTGTGTCGGAGCCTGTCTCAAATTAGGATTACCACGTGATTGATGACGTCCAAAGCTTCGAAAGTCATGAAACCACCGGAAAGGGCTTGATTGTTTAGAAGGTTTTGTGATAGTGATCCCATAACCTACAAGGTATAAAAGAGGAAATGAAACCACCGCACGTCATGTGTTTGACATTCACATGAGATATTATTCCCCAAACGCTGATGATGAAATGCTCTTCTTTCACCTTGTCTCATAGCACAATCACATTCCCCACTCGCATTAAATACTTGTAAATAAATAAATGTAAATCATGAAGTAAAAATGCATAAGTTCGGAGTGGTTATACACTCTGTATAAGCAGCCATTATATGCTTAAATCGATTATGGCTTATAGTGCCTTCATACTGTTTGCTGTCATGGCACTATTATTACGTTTAAATTATTTAAACGTGTGGGACAACACATTTAAACATTATTTTATTGTAGCATATTGACACGGCTTAATAATATATACATTTCTTGCAGCACTTCAATAAGTGAACACTAATATCAGAAGATCAAAATGAACACACGTAGTCTTCTAATGGGGTTTTACTGCGCACATATCGGATTGAAACTGAAAGCAACAAGGTGTCGTACAAGTTCTTCGTCCTCAGTCTAGTTTAAATGGCTGCTATAATTTCTGCAAACCACCAGATGTCACTGTGCTCTCCATTTTCAATGCCCCGAAGCGTCGTATCTTTTTCACAAACAGGAAGAAGCCCCAAAAGCTCCACAAGGCCTCATGCTCCCATCACTACTTGAAACCACCCTCTGATTCTAGGCCTAACAGTTTCAACAAGGAGAAAAAATGGGGAACGCAATCAGCCTATTTATCCATAACCTGGCACGCCATTTTCTGCTCAAAGAACTCACAGATCTTGTAAAACAGACCATCTGTAACCAAGTGAACGATCTCTCACTTTATGATCCTCGTGTTAGAATCAACGGGCGACGCTTAACCCTCTGGCTTGCCTGACGATTTCACCAACATGACTTACCCTTGGGGTCAATTTGACCCCAGCAATTTAAACATCCAGAAAATTATCATAATCAAAGTTGTTACTCAAGTTTACATATCAGGTACTCTATGTGCATTTGTTGACTACCTATATAGTATTTTAAATTCAACACAGCACCCCAAACACCTTCTTAAACATCCAGAATACCTATTGGGGACACTTGGGGACAGATCTGGCAGATGCCACCTTTCTTGCCTGCAGTTTCAACCACTGGAGGAGTTGGGGTGTTTGTGTGTGTGGTTAACTACATATTTCAGAGATACACCTTTAAATATTATAGTGACCTTAATGTCAACCTAAACAACCAAAAAAAATGTGTGTAAAACAATTTATAGTTATTATGTGTTTTATACAGTTAAAACAGCCTGGGGTCAAATTGACCCCAAAGGTACACTGATGTTACTATGAAAATTATGATATGTGTACGGGCCAATGAAAAAAATAATCATGTCAATTTTAGGTTTTCCCAGTTGTTCCCATAAAATTAGGAAAAGTCATTAAATGTGAAGCAAAAAAAATGATGTCAACCATAGAGACATCATTTTAATACATTGAATGGGGTCAAATTGACCCCAAGGATAACCGGAGGGTTAAGTTATTAAAGAGTCACAAATAAGGGCAAGTATAGCAAAAAAATATACAGAACAGTAAAAACACTAGTCAGACTGGCCACTAGGTGGCAGGGATGTTTTCTACTTCCTGGTTTGGAACTCTGCACCATCTTGTATTGATAAGCGTTGCCTGGCAACATCTTCCTTAAGAAATGACAGAGTTGCACCAGGCAGCAGCAGCAGGAGATTATGATCTAGTTGAGGAACTTCTGAGGAAAAACAAGTGCAATCCCAATCAGAGAGACATTGATTGGAACTACAAGACGCCTCTTCACTGGGCTGCAGCGAAAGGTAGTTTGGTGTGTGTGTGTGTGTGTGTGTCTGTGTGTGAATTCATGTCAGGTTGCACCTGGTTATGTCTCAAATACTCCTTTTATTAACGATACATTTGGTTCTCAAATGCAGATTCACATTTTGCAGCAATGCCTTTTTTTCCATAGGACATACAGAAACTGTTAGGATCCTCGTAGAGAATGGGGCAAGACCAAGCCTGAGAACTGATTACGGATGGACTCCTGCCCACTTCGCAGCGGAATCGGGGCGACTTGCCGTGTTGCGTTTGCTCCACTCACTCCACGCACCCATAGACAAGGAGGATTGTTCTGGTGACAAACCAGTAAGGATCGCTGAAATATACGGACACGAAGAGGTTGTTCGTTTCCTTCAAAAGTACGAGACAATATGTGAAATAATCTGATTCATCTGTCTAGTGTAATTTTGAAAATGACATTGTAGGGCTTTATAGTTAAAGACCTACTATTGCACAAAATTGTTTTGATTGCATTACTTTCCCTTTTTACTTTAAAGTATGCTACTCAATAACTTATGGGACAAATGAAGATTCTGGTTTTCTTTCTGACTGTTGCAGTGCAGAGACAGAATCCAAGGCCTACCGCAAGATGGCAGCTCATAAGGGCATTCCCATGGATGACAGTGATGAAGAGTGGGCAGAACAGGAAAATGAACAAAACAGGATTTCAAAAAGCAACACGAAGACGGAACTCATCTCCTGAATGATACAGTGAAAAGCTCCTTTTGATACAATGTCAAAAGGGCAACGACTGACTGCCTATAGTGTCTCAGCTGGCATTTATTCTGCAACATCTCAATGGTTTAGGGCAAAATAATAAATGTGCACTACAATGTTGCATTGCATATAATTAATTGCTCATCTTTTGCACGGATCATATTTGTGAATCTGAAAAGTTTATTAGACAATTTAACAGAAAACAGGCTTTCCAGTTGTATCATATACAACATGTCTCAAATCAAAATGGAGGAACAGCACAAATGAAATGATACAACACAGTACACTGAATTTTCATCTACATCTCAAAAACCCAAAAGCACATCAACACAATTATATTGGTTACAAAACAACTGTTACTGCAGACTAAATATAACTTGTAGTGACTCGGTGAGCACAGTTTTGAAGCAATTTTCATGTTTTTCCTTTTGAGTCTAATGGTGAGGTTGAGGTTCCTATGGTTGAGGAAGTCTCGCTCTTAAACGACGTGGACGAGGACTAGGGAGAGGGAAGAAAGTTGTAAGATTAGCTGCCAACATAAGTCGCAGTTTAGCATACAATATAAGATAATGTACATGGTGTACTGTACTCACACGAGTAGTGAGACGCTTCCTCAGTGCATCTCGCACCTGTATTAAATAAAAAGTGTTACTGATTCTAAAACACCTGCATTGTTAATCAAACAATCATGTTTTAAGGCGTGAAGATACTGTACCGTTTTATCCCCAAGACACACGGTCAGCAAAATGAAGAAGCCCTGCAAGTCATATGTCACAGGTTACTGACCCAGTAATACTTGGATATGCTTTGACTTTAGGTTTGAAGATGATCTTTGCTTCGGGAACATACCTGGAATGCATTCAGTAGGACAAAGGTATAATTGATGACAAGGGCAATGGGTCCAAACGCGAGGTCAACCGCCATCACAGCAAATCCAAAGATCCACGTCACCCCGAAGATTGGAGTCAAGATGACGACTGACCTCAAGATGCTCTTGGCAGCTTTGTGTTGCTTTTGAGAAGGGTTCGCAGATGTCTTAGGGTGTTCCAATAGTTTAAAGATTACCACCATCATGCTGAACACATTGACAAAAATAATTATACCAACTGGTATGATAAATGTATGAATTGACCCTTTCAGGAGTCCATCATAAGTCAGCCAACAGCCCTTAGTAGTATAGTATGGCCCTTCTGCACCGCTGCCATAGGAAATGAACGTCACCGTAACAATGAATAAAGGAAAAGCATAGCCCATGAAATAGGAGGCTACCAGGTATTTCGTTTTGCTCAGGTCGTGGAAAACATAGACAGTTTGACGAAGAAGAACCGCGCTAAGGCACAACATCCAAAAAAACATAGATAGATAAAAGAAATGCTTCAACACAACAAAAACCTGACACCAATTTGCGCTAAAGTTCTCGGGAAAAGAAGATGCCAAAAAAACGCAATCCGCAAACAGTAAAGACAGTGAAATGTTTATGTGGGCGGTATGGCGTATATATAAGCTGCTTGACTTGACAACGGCACTCCAGACTAGCAGTTCTGTTACCAGGCATACAACCAGGGAAATGACTGAGACAACCAGTCCGGCCATGGTTATCTCACTCGCGAACGCCACATCCTGTGGATCATTTGGCACGAGAATAGCAAACGAAGACAAATGGGAACATCTACAGCGGCCTTCGTTATTAGGACCACCCCACTCGCAACCATCGGTTGACCATTCTCTGTTAATTTTATCCCACGAAACACAGTCCATCTTGTGGTGGCGAGGTCTTTTGTCAATTAACTTGAAGTCTATTTGAATAGAATTTAATTGGATGGGATGACCGGGATCTTCAGTGTCAATAGTTGTCGATACTACAATGCTATTTGGCCGAGTGGGTTTGTCGTGGGGCAAATAATTGGCCAGGTTTTTAAAGCCGGTTGTTTTCACCATGCCAGCATCTGAGCTTTCCACAGAGACAGTGACATTGAACACTGTATTTTTACAATGTGGTTCCTGGGTCTGACTACTACATGTCTTAACGTCTAAATATGATGTACTCTTGGTGACTGCTTTTGTTATATTTATTCGACTAATCATTTGCTCAACTGAATTCAAATATTTTTCAGCTATTGACTCGTTGGATTCTCTGTCATCTTCGTCTGTCCACACTCTTTCAAAACTGTCATTCAGGATATTGCTGGATGATTCCATGACATTCTAGAAGGAGATGGGGGGGTGAAAATTAATGAAATGCAATTGGTATAAGTAATACAAGTAAGATTACCTGGCGCTAGCTGGTACTCACATCCAATATTGACTCTTTAAAGGTGTGGTTTAGTTTCTGCATGTTGAAGATTATTGTAACGGATGCATTCACGTTAGCATAAGTGTTGATACGCTCCGTGTCATTAGTGGCAACCGTAAGACGAGAAAATAGGACTTCAGCATGTCCATCTACAGTTCCAAGGCCTTTGTCGACAATCTGTAATAAAAGTGAGAATTTATTTAAAATCCTAAAATGAATCTCTTCATTTAAGACCTCAGATTCAACGGTACACTTGATTGCCAAACAGCATTTATCCATCCATTTTCTGAACCACTTAGTCCTGGAGCCTATCCCAGCATACACTGGGCACAAGGCAGGGAGTCACACTCCGGAATGGGAATCCAATCCAATCCAGGGCTGACACACATGGGCAAATTATTAGTCACCAATTCACCTAACATGTCTTTGGATTGTGGAAGGAGAACATGCAAACTCCACTTAGAAAAGCCCCAGTTGGGTTTGAACCCACAACCTTCTTGTTGTGAGGTGACAGTGCTAACCATTACACCACTGTACCCCAAACAGAGCTTAGTTTGAGGGAGGGAGGGGATCATAACCTGAATTTGAAGACTGAGTGTACAAATCCCAAGTAAGGACACAGGTTATGTGCTAGTCTTTAGAAAGTAACATAAATACTTCTAATTTTGTGCTATTCATAATTTTATCAGAAGGTGTCACGTTTTCAAATGGTTAATATCTCTCTTTTTTTAACAAACCGCAGTTAATAATGATTAAAAAATGTCCGCCAACAAAGGTTTTGCCTACTTCTGTATCTTCTAGGATGCTGTGTAGGTCCTGGTTCACGCATTGTGATACTTCCTTTGTCCATGCTGCATTTGTTGTACAATGCCTGAATCTAGATCCAATACTCCCCTCACATCCCTGCCTGCCAGTGAAGCCAGCCTTTGTGTCTGTAAACCCACCTTCAGCGGCACAAAAAGGACTGTGCTCTGTTTTGAAAAGGATAAGCTTCATGTTATGTACAGCAAATTAAAAATTAACTGACGCCTTGATTTATTATTAATTAATCTAATTGGGGCAACAAATATGTGTCCATAGTTGACTTGAGGACAGAGAGAAAAACAATCCATAAGGCATACATTTTCTGAGAATGGTGTCATACAATACAGGATTGTTTCTCATTGTGAACGTAATGTGAACATTGTATAATTGAACACTATAAAATAATACTGAAACATACTGTAAATGACATTGACTTTGAGTGTAGCGGCTCTGTTTTGGCCCCTCCTGTTGATCAAAGTGCACGTCGCTGTCGTTGGGTTTTCCTGATGTTGCTTGAGACAGCCAGTAGTAGTATCCAATTCATAAACTGTCATATTCTCAGAAGTATCTGTAGGATTAAGATGATTTTGTCATGTAGATCAGAGACAAAGTTTGCGCTACAGTTAATACCACTGAATGGACAATCAAATGAAATGCATTCTCACCGGGCAACGGGAAGATACGACACCAGAAACGTACTTACTATAAACTCGCTTTACATTTTCTTCCGTTTGGTTGCCTTCAATATTCCATTCCACGTTATAATTCTCCGGGCTGTTCTTTATCTCACATTTGACTTTAACAGCTACTTTCTCGGTTGAATCCTCTTCGCAGCGTGGGAACTGGGGGTCACTGGTGATGACAATTTGTGGCAGGAGGGCTACATCTAATTTTACACTGGCTGTGTGAGTTATGGCCACAACAGAGGAAATTGGTCTGAAGGTGCATGTAAACACCCCTAAAATGAAATAGGGTCAAGAGTTACGGTTACTATGAACACAACATAGCATACAGTAATAGATTTATCTAGATCCATTTAATTATTATTTATGATTTGCAAAGATCTGCATTTGTTAGTCTATATGGCTTCATGGTTGTAGCTTACATAAAATCCCCCATTAAAATAAATGCAAAATGAGCCTAGATATCCACCCTATATGTACAGCAGGGGCAGTTTAGTGATCAGAGAGATCGCCCCGTGACGAGATGGTCACAGGAACGATCCCCGCAATAGCCACTGACCAAAATATCAAAATTATCAATTGCTTTGCTATAATGATATTTACGTCTCAGTTGGCTGGGATCGTTAGTCTAGTCTAATCTAATCCTGTGCAGGGATCGTTAGTCTGTAGTTAATCCTGTTGGACAATCGCACATCCCAAGATAGCCCAAAACATGTCCTTTTCAAAACGGTAATGCTCATCCTTGCAATGCTGCATGTCTGTACATAGATATTAACAGTTACTAGAATATATCTCAAGACATGCCTATCTTATTTTGATGCTAACTTAGCCATTCTCCCGGTGCATGAATACCAGCAGCCAACAAAGATAAACAAGGAAGTGATGACGCAACGATGATACCATCATGACCAAGCAATTGATGAAATTCTGGTCTGAGCCGATCAATGGAAAAGATAGTGAAATGACCTCTAGGTCAAAAATGGACAGAATTATCCTTTAAGTCAACAAGACGCTCTGGATAAGGGCATAAATTAAATATCTAAAATGTAGATAAAGATGCAGAAAAACATACCTGCCCATAGTTCTGATGCTTTGTAGAGATTAATCATAGCACTCCTACTTGTTGATGTCAGTTCACTCTCAGTGCCTGTAGCTATGTCATAGAGTTTGTTCATTTTTGTCAGATGCCATAATGAATCCAGCCTCATGTCCTCTTCTACCGAGCAGGTGATGGTGTTTGCACTGCCATAACGCACAGGATTATCTAGCTTGCTTATAGTGACAAGACCTGTTGGTGCAAAGTATAAACTACATTATTTCCCTGGAAAAGTGTGTGTGCATGTGTGACAGTTTTTGTAGTTTTAGACGTCTATAGTTTATCTCGCAGTCCCTCCCTATCTTTATTCTAACGCATGGAATAGACTTCTGATGCTGCGTTCCATGCATGTCGGAAATTCCCACTTTTTACTTAATACAGTGGAATGACCGTTTAAGATACGGGCATTACTTTAAACGTGTTTACAATCTTTAGAATAGATCTAAGTTCGACTGTCAGTATTGAATAACTTTACATTCTTTAAAATACCTACATGGTAATTGGTTAAACATAAATTTGAAATGTTAAATTGCACATATGGTTGCTAACATTTTATGCTAACTAGCTAGCTAACGTAACTAGCCAATGAAACATCAGCTTCTTGTAGGCCGCTGGAATACACAGAGGTTGTAATTCCCATGATCCCACCTGAGAATTCCCAACTTTCCGACATGACTGGAATGCAACATGAATGCCACTGACCATGTATTGGTGTAATTGTAATGTGCCCTGCCAATGATATGTACTGATTTAGCGAAAATCCAAATGAAAAATAAAAAATGGAGAACTGTCGATGGTTTGCATTTTCTGCAATGTCTAAATATACAGTTCATATGACCTTTGTCTGTGCTCTTCAAGGTTAATCTCAACTATTCTGTTGCTGTTGTCTAACAGGAGAGGACACTAACAAAATTGCTATGCAATGTAATTACAGTTACCTGCAGTCTCCAGCGAGAATGTTGCATTCATTAGTTTGCTCAATTCTTTTGTTTTTAGATCCAAATCACTTGTAGTCAGTCTGTCGTTGATATGCATCTCAAAATTTGCAATGACACTGCCAGGGCTTCAGTGAATTCAGAAACAGGATTTCAGTTACACATTCAAAACACTTGTCAGTTAAACAACTGGAAATTGTGTATTTGGTGAATAAACTGGAGTACCTAAACTTTGTAATAACGAGACGCTCAAAGGCCTTCAAAGTGCTGTACACTGGTTTCATCTGAAAGAACATATTACATTGAAATATTAAGGTTGGACACTGAACACTCAACAATAACATGGCACAACGAGTTAATAAAAAGTAAGTTCTGTTTGAGTTGTTCATAGGAGCCTATCTCTTGATTCTGGTATACAAATGAAATAGATACTGTAAACGTGTAATGTATTAATGATGCTAAGGTTTTTCAATCAAGTCTTAACTGTTGATATTAGTCTTGCAGAAGGATCTATTGCACCTCACACCTACCTTCAATATTAACGCTTTACTATACTCTAAATATCTAGGTGAATTTGAGTCTCCCAGGCTATCATAATACTTCTCTCCAACCTGTAAGACTGATCCAGTGACAGTAACTATAAAAGAAAAGGATGTATGTTAGCTTTATTATTCAGTCAGCATGAATGCCTGAAGGCATATACAAGCACACACACACACACACACACATGCACAGGAAGTAAAGGTAGCCTGTTACCTCTAGTCTCGGGATGACACACTGACAGGGATTCGTGGGGGAAACTACACTCGTTGTTGATTTTCTGACAACACCGGGGTTGAGACTCGCAAACATGCTGGCTCCAAACGTACTT
>OMKK01045186.1:0-11832 GCA_900302305.1 Polymixia japonica
ACTTCGAATCGACAAATGCTCTATTTATAAAGTCCTGCACCTTAAAATTTGTAGACATAGTATATATAAAAACTTTAGAAATTGTTTTTCGTGTTAGGAACAAAAACCTCCCAGTTTGTATTCAACATTTCTTTAAATTAAGAGAAGGACGTTATAATTTAAGAGGATTATGTATTTTTAATACTTGCAGAGCAAGAATTAATGTAAAATCTAGATGTGTTTCAGTTTTGGGCGTTAAATTATGGAATAGCCTTAGTGATGATTTGAAATTGTGTAGCTCTCTGTTGAGATTTAAAAAAGCCTTAAAAAGTAAAATTATTATGGATTATAATTTCCAGTAAATTATCTGTCTTTTTTTCTTCTCTCTTCTGCAGATATTCTGTTTTTTTTCTTTTTCTAATGGATTTTAAAAGGATAGGCAAAAAATAAGCCTTGGCTTCAGCCTATTCCTATTTTCGGTCATTGTTGTATTGATGTTGATGTGGTATTTTGTCTGTGATTTTGTTGGCATGACCGAAATAAACATTCATTCATTCATTCATTCATTCATTCATTCATTCATAATTTTTAAGGTCTAGTAAGTTTAGAATCTACATTTCTTTTTCATGTATCGTCAAACTCTTTCTGTAGTATATTGACATTTACCAGCTATAAAAATGTAACATGATGGGATTACGCCGTCTCCTGGTGGATTTTCCAGAGATGACCAATCTCCTTGTATTATATGGATTATTACCTGCCAGACCTTTCTCAATCTCACTTTCTCTCATTTATTATATGTATTTTAAAAATCATTTTGCAGTCTTTCATATTGCGATCTCAATATAAAATCGATATATTGTCCAGCCCTATGAAATCTGTTCACACAGGAAACTCTACAGCAGGTTTATTTTCTCACACAAAATAACACAAAAAAAGAATAGGCATCGGTGAAAGCAGGAAATGCTTAAAATCGTTTAAAAAAAAAAAAAAATCAGCACAGCTGCAATTCATCAACACCAGAGCGCCTATGGAGAACCTGAAGCTCTAAGGCCTCCGTAGGGCCGGCTGGCAGTGAATGTGCATCCTCAGCTTGATGAGGCGCACGTGGATCTCTGAAGAGGTGCTAGAACAACATCAGCATTTTTCTGCTCGCTCTCAGCGCTGTACAGGTTGTGCTCTTGAATGTATTGAACCACCGGGTCTGGCAGCAGGTACCTGACGCTCTGACCTCGCCGCAGCGCCCGGCGCACGTGGGTGGCCGAGATCTCGTTGGTCACCCATTCGCGGACCACGTGGATCTTCTTGCGATGCTTCCACAACGTGTCGGACTGCTGGATGAACTTGTGCGGGTCGTTGCCGCTGCGGGTGATGCAGACCATGCCGTAGCGTCCCGCGATCTCAGCGATGTCCTCCTGTTTCCACAGGTTGGGAATGCCAAAGGACTCCAGGACATCAGCCCCGCACAGCAGCATCAGCTGAGGGACGTCTATGAGGGCATGGAGAGCAAGAGATGAACCCTACTGATGGAGGTCGTTGTTGCCTGGCAACGGGAACACTATGGGAACCTGCTAGGATCAGTAGACTTGCAATTCCATAACCTCTTAGTTAGAGAGGCTTGTCCTCTGATGATTCTTTTAAAAACCTATACAACCTAAAAAATCCCCCAGGGGGGAAATTCTCCTTTGGCCCTCTTGTGGGGTGTCGGATCAGATGCTTGGGCGGCACTCCTGTCACCCAGTTTACATGGTTTGGCTCACATTTAAGGGTCGCTGATATCTGACTCTTTTGGGACAAGAATATATGGAGTAGTAAGCATTTTTCCTACAATTTTGCATTTGTGTGTTTAACCCACATATATGCAGGAAATTCATCCGGGATGTATTTCTGCATGGTTGCATAAAAAGTGTTGCCAGACAAAGCTAGAATACTGGCCTTGATGTTCAACCTCTACAATAATCCATAAGTGTACTACATCGACGTAGGTGCTTTTCTTCTTTTGCACCTGGACACTAGTTACTGGCTGATGTAACATCCTGAATCTCCATCCCTCATACTGCAGGTGACGTTTCACTACAAGAATAATAAGCGAACTATGCAAACAGAACAACCACCTTGTCTGTCATCAGGCAGTGTGTCTGGGCGTCACCGTACGAGCAACATCACGCCTCATGCATCTGGCTGTGTGCCAGCACCATTCCTGCCACAGGCTAATTGTGATTAACAGCACTGATCTAATTTGTGAATAGATGTGTTAGCGTGACGGATCAGAACGGATCAGACTGGTCCTTCTACCTGTCTTGACTCATCGAGGGAGTCAGGTCTGGGACAATAGTCACGCAAACTGATTTTTGGCTTTGGTTACACAGTAGTTGTACGTGAGCGCTTACCTTTCCTTACGCAATAAGACGAACCCTCAAAAGAACTCTCCTCGATGCGTCTCTTTTTTGTGTACTTGACAGTGTCCACCTCGTCGTTGTTCTGCTCAGCTGCTACCAGGTCCCCGTAGTGATGCCTGAGTGAGAACAGACACCAGTTGAAAGGAAAGACAAATATAGTGATCTATAATAGGGCAACCTGAAAAAAATCATATTCATTCCTCATACAGGCTCTATTATGTTGTACTAGCAACCTCAGACCTCAACAAACACTAGATAGGCCACATTTGACAGAGTTTAGCCTGAACCTTGTATTAAATACTGTTATTTTGGCGAACATGTCAGTATTTTTTAAACCTCGTTTTGGTCCCGGATGGTCAAATATAGTGCTTACATATATAATCTCTGAACTCTTTCAGCAACAGAATCTCTAGTTTACCAGTGTAAGATTTAGGTAGCCATTTTCCCCAAGCTGTCGGCTTTTACGCCTGTGACTTGATTGACAGGCTCCACCTGAACGTGCATTGGTGTATTGGGGCCCAGTTCAGTCCGTTGACTCCACACTCACACACACTGACTGGAATGAGTATGCAATGGGGACCCACCGCTGTTGAATAGTGCCATTTTAACATCTGTAGTTTGAAATGATATACAAATTGTGTAGAGCATCTTTAAGGTTATAGTAGGCTTCAGGAAGTAAGCTAAGGTTCATTTACCACGCCTCATTCCCATGACACACCCATGTTCACAGAAAAGGGGTGTGACAGTCATATCTATATTAAGCAATATGTCAAGTAACAACCCTGGATAATAGCAGTACTAGCTTGCAACAAGCATAACCCCCCCCCCCCACAGACACACACACACACCTGCATATGCCATACAGAGCCATCAAACACAACCACACATAATAACCAATCTATTCTTGTTATTACTGTTGTCAGTATTGTCAGGTATCTGTGTCTTATGGACCTGTCCTGTTTATTTAGCAGTGTGTCACGGTGTCTCACAGCAAGAAGGTCCTGGGTTCGATTCCCACCTGGGGCGCTGTTGGCACCGTGCTCAGGTGGGTTATCTCCCTGCCTTTCTGTGTGGAGTTTGGGGCACCCACATGGGGCCCCAACTAAAAAACATGCAGAACACTGAACACTGAACATCATCCTGTCCTGTCCTGTCCCTGACCAGGACGGGAAGTGGAACTGCTCCTGGCTGCCCCCTGGAGGAAAGGCCAGCCAGGATGGGTCAAATGCAGAGACTGAATTTCTCCGGCCACCATCTGTGTGTGCATGCCTGGCCGCCCAGGTTGCATGAACCTGTGGTGTTCGTTGACAAAATAAAGACTCACACACTGAGTCCGGCTTAATCTTTATTTCTGTCAGCTCCCTGATCAGTACTCCCATTTTGCATTTTGCCTTGTTTCTCCTGATTGTGTTTTCTAGTTTGCCTGTATTATCATTTTGTACAAAAATCAAAAATAAAACAAGCACATGTTCACAAAACAGAAAGTCATCCAAGAACATATCTACTGAATCAGACTGTCTATACTCACCGAACTACCTTCGCTGTCTCCACCCAATCAGGCTGTAAACTCTCCCAGGAATCTACTCGGATCCAATCAGAGTTGTCTGTAGCCAGTCTGGCCATCTCCGCGCGGTGGCGGGCCTCAATCAAACCCTTCTTCTTATAGCCATCACCAACTGGGGAGATAATGCCTCTTACCACCCTGTACTGGCCTAAAACGTTCATGAAGAGGGGTAAAATGAAGACAGGTAACATTCAGAAACAAGCACAATGCTCTAAATTATTTGGTAAATCAATGGCCCATTTGGAATACACAGAAATAACTCTCTAATACAGCAATCTCATTCTAAAGAACATTATTAGAGTTAGGTTTCTATTTACTCAACCTGTGTCTTCCAAGTAATCTCGAGCAAGTTCAAACATGCGCAGGTGCATGTTGGTAATGGGGTTAAAGGACCCACAGGCCAGCAGAACCACTTTGGTTACGTCCTGAATCTCCATCCCTCATACTGCAGGTGACCTTTCACTACAAGAATAGTAAGCAAAATATGCAAACAGAACAAAACACAATATCTTGTCACTTGAGGATTATTATTATTATCAAACTTATGATCTCTCTGACCTTTACCAAGGGGTACAGGTGGAGGCAGCTCCATACTGTAGGAATTGCTTAAATGTTGCACATGAACACATAAAATATACATTATGATGTATTTAAGATGTATTTTGTTTGTACGGTTTCGTTTCGCGCTGCCATGAAAACATAAAGTAAACCATTAGGTAACTCTTCGCGATATCTAATGTAACTTGATCAACTCTTTTAGCATAATGTAGAATGCTAATGGAACAAATCAATCCTCCAGAACGATCACTTAGATTAAAAAGACACCTATTTTTGTGCCTGTAGTGAAATAATGTCTCAAAATATCGTAAATACTCACACAACCAGATGAAACACTTATATTTCACTCTTTAAAATGTATGTTTCTGCCTGCGTCACTAAACCGTCTCTGATTGGACTAGATAAAGATAAAGAAATCTGATTGGATAGAAACAACCAGGAAGAATAATGCTGCATTCCGTTCATTACGGAAAGTCAGTACTTCCGGCTTCCTACTTGGAATATGCTTGGGCAAGGTTTCTCAGGCCCAACTTTACCGATATACAGCTTTCTGACATCCCATCTACAATTGCACCATATACTGGCATTACTTTAAACATGTTTATAATCTTTAGAATAGATCTAAGTTCGACTTTAAGTATTTAATAACGTTAAATTCTTTAAAACACACGCACAGTAATCGGTTAAACATACATTTTGCATTTCCTGCACTAGCTGGCACCCAGGTGCTGTGCACGACGAGCCTTCAGACACATTAGAAATGCTAAACTGCACATACGGTTGCTAACGTTATACGTTAACTAGTTAGCTAACGTAACTAGCCAATTAAACACCAGCTTCTTGTGGGTATCGGAGCAGGACCACTGGAACACACATCGGTTGGAATTCCGACCTTCCAACTTCATTCCCAAACCCTTCTCATCCCATCTTCCACATATGAGAGCCCGACTTTCCGACATGACTAGAACGCAGCATAAGGCCACACCCGCATCTGTCGAGCTACGTTCAGAATTACAACCCCACTGATTCACACAGGCTTGATCTAACAAACTACATATTTACGACTAATTATCTGTTCTGCGTTATGAATCAATGTGTTTATATTATCATTAATTAGACAAGTATATGCAACTTATTGCAGTTGTGGTTGATTTGAGCAGGCACCACACGACTGTTTTACAAAGTGAGGGCAGGTAAGAATATCTTCCTTTAGCACACAAGCTAACCAGCTGAATATCTAACAGTTTCTGACCTTGTCTTATATATTAAACACTAGTTCAATTAGCAAACATTAACAAATTAGCAATGTGTTTTTAATACCACAACGATATGGCAAGGCAGTATCTATAAGCGTAGACTTACTTGTTTGTCACTTGCTAGTGAGCTAGCTAGGTCACCTAGTTATATAGCTGGTGTTATTGTTGCTTAACATCCATAATATCCCGTTTTAAACTATGTTTTTCTCTCCGGAGGTTGACAGCGGTGTTGTGAATCTGTTTGGTGTCAAGTATGGCTTCTCGTGGGAAATCAGAAACTGGGAAATTAAGGCAAAATATGGAAGAGCAACTTGACAGACTCATGCAACAACTTCAGGATCTGGAGGAGTGCAGGTGCTTTTTACAGGAATCTTATTTACTTATTTATTTATTTCTCCTTTATTTAACCATCTCCTTTACAAGGGAACCCCGGCCAAGAGAGCAGAAAGCAGACATTACGACATAAAATACAATACAAAACCACAAGTTACACATTATACATTCTCAAGTAAAACAGCAGACCTCAGTTTTAAGGTCTGCAGTAGACTTGTAAAATCACCCAGAGGGATCAAGTGTTAGCTTAGCACAGTAACTTTGTGTAGTAGCTTCTAACTGAATGAAAAGTCTGACTGTTTTAGTTAGCAAGTAACAATGTAGTCTGCGTAGACACCCCACATACGCCAATGCTTATTTGCTGTCCTTTGTATTCAAGAGAGGAGCTAGACGAGGAAGAGTATGAGGAGACCAAAAAAGAAACCCTGGAACAATTGAGCGAATTTAACGACTCGTTGAAGAAGGTGATGACGGGAGACATGACACTTGTGGATGAGCTCAGTGGAATGCAGCTGGTATGAATTTAGGATATGGGCTTCCTAATAAGGCTGACATAAGAACATTACTTCTGATATAACAAGTTAGAACTGTAAACAATCCACACTGATTTTTTTCTCTCTTCGTTAGGCAATCCAGGCTGCCATCAGCCAAGCGTTCAAAACCCCAGAGGTGATCCGGCTCTTTGCTAAGAAGCAGCCAGGACAGCTGAGAACCAGACTAGCAGAGGTTTGGACTGTAACTTTAGACTATATTTGTTTTTGTTTTTTTGGTCATGTCTGTAGTCCAAGTACTGGTCTGCTCTAGTACTGTGCATGTCTGTGTGTTATGTGGGCTGAAAATCTGCCTGGTGGTGTGACATTCTACGCAGATGGACCGAGACGTCATGGTGGGGAAGCTGTCGAGAGACCTGCACACTCAACAGAAAGTGGAAATCCTCACAGCCCTGCGAAAACTGGGCGAGAAGGTCAGGAACGCTTGTTGGAACAAATTACGGTTTCCATGGATGCTGATTAAGAGGCTTGTGACCACGACTCCGCATGAGCTCTTAAAGCTATGCTGGAGAATTTTAGTCATTTAGCTGTTATTAGACTAACATGGGAACTGCTATAAGAGGCCACATACGCACTTCAGCAGGAGCTGAAATATTGTTTATGAGACATGTTATAGGTATCTGATATTTGCTTTAAATAATCTCACTTAATTTTTGTTTCTTGCCCTTCTTGCAGCTCACGACAGAGGATGAGACTTTTCTAGTAGAAAATGCTACAGCTACTCTTAGTCAGTTTGAAAAGATCACTGCAGACCTAGGTGAGCATAAAGCAAGGTTCAGCTGAAATATTTCATTGTGCAAGGATTTTGTTCTTTTCAAAGTCTCGAGTATTCATATTTACCTCGCTTTGCCTTCTTTTTCAGGATCAGAAGACAAAATTATGGCTTTGGCTAGCTCTGGTGTAAAAACGAAGGCGTAAGAAAACTACAAAAGTACATTTTAAGTCAATGTTTCTGTTGTTAATACCAAGAAAGTAAAATGCCAATTAATGCACTTCTAGGTGTTCAAGTAGACCCTAATAGTTTTTAACAATATTGTTTTATATCCCAAAACTTTTGTAAATGTGTTTTATTTGTCCAGATGATTGTAACTTGTCTGTATTATAGGTACTAGAGTACAAATTGATATGTATGCTTATACATATAGTTCAAGGATAAAGGGTTGGTACACACAGTTCCTGGTAAATATCTTTACTGTGATTTGTGCTGTATTTCTTATAGGGATGCTTGTCTGTCAGCACTAAATATTTTGCTGTTGTGTTTGTGATGACAATTGTACTGATCAGCCTAGGCTCCTGTGCTGCAAATGATCAAGGAGTCATTTCTTAAACTAAACTGTAGCATCTATTTTTTATGATTATCAAACATTTCAAATTGTGCATTAGATCTCATCTACAGCTTTGCCATTGAATCCACCTGAAACCATTTAAAAATACCCTGTATAGTTATAATGTAAACTTTGAAGATGTTTTCTGCTTTCTATCCATGTTATCTTGAATGCCTCACTAAAAACGAATTGTCTGTATTTAATCAAGAGTGATATTTAAGTTTTATGTCTACATATAATTTTAGGTAACCGTATTGTCAGTTACTGATATATCATTTCGCGTTCTTCCTTTCAGTTTCGGTCTTTACAGAGAAACGTTGTCACCGCTAGAGGGCGCTAGTGGTCTGGCTTTACAATACCTGTTCATACCGCGGTGGTCGGAGCCCAGGCTCCTAAATCCGCACTGTGAAATTCTTGATGGAATAATTATGAATCCTACTTTCCAAACCTCTGGGAATGAGGACAAAAGACATAAAGACAACAAAGTTATACCCCATCTCATCATCCTTTATTTTGTTTATGAGCAAGCATCAACTTCACTACAATTTGCCTTTCAATTGGTAGAAAAGTGAGAGCAGCCCCAACAAGCACAAAGGAAGCAATCAACACTTCTGAAGACATTACCACCTTTAATTTTGAGCAAATACTAAAAAGAAAACCCCAAAAATAAAATGTTTTGAGTGGCGTGGACTTGCAAAACAGACACTCTGAGAATCAGTAGTATACCATGTGACCTTTCTCACTCCCGTCTCTCAGCTCCACGTGGAACATACACAAATGTGCTTCATGCAAAGTAAATGCCCCCTTAAATTTCAGTGTTACTGTATGGCTGCATTTCAATTTATTAGGCAGTGACATTCAATTCAATGCAGAAAAATATACTATCTCAGGGGCTGATCAGAAAGCATTTAACCCAGAAAATGTGAGATGACAACATGATTTTAAGCAGACAGTACGGTTACCCATTGCGTTGTACTTTTTGAAAAATGGCAGATGAAATGCTGACTTAAAGCGCTTGACATAATGACACTGAGAACAGGCTTATACTCTGGTTCTTGTGAATTCCATGCTGCCCTCAAAAACCTCTGTCAGCAATTCAGGCAATAGTACACTTTAAAAGTACCTTCCACTATACACAAATAGGTAAATTTATACCCACATATGCCGCCTAAAGCAATTCAATAATGTACATCATTTTAGAGGTGGATTCCGTCAATATGATTTAGTACAATATCTATAGAAGATACAATATGGATCTACTTTCTCTAAACATCAACATGGACACATGACACCTATGTAAAACTTCTTCACGTTTAATAAAACTAGCGGTGGATTATTGTTACAAGAAAATGAAAGAAAAATCACATCCCCAGCTCTGTAAGAAATCTAGCATTAAATAGTTAGAAAATAATAAGAAAAAAAATTTTTTTTTCGCCACAACTAAAAGAGCGTGGATGAGTGTTTTTGTTAGTTGTGTTAACTGCGCTGTGATCGTCAAAAGGCACTCCCACTCGGCGGGCTCAAACCTGGCCCTCTGTTTGTGGGCCCAAGTCATGAAGGGGAGACTGTTCACCACAATTCCACCGTTGACAAAAGATAATACATGAATTTGACTCAAAAACACACGACTGAGCCACTCCAGACATATGGTTTGCTCAAACCCTCAAATTGACCCGCAAACTGTCTCGAAAAAAAAAAAAAAGGATCTATATGAAACTTGCAAAGCATATATTTTTGTATTATACGAGCCATTTGAGTTTGGCCTCAGAAAATAGATTTGCATGCAAAGTATGAGACCCTCTGTGCCAACTTTTCTAATCATAGAAAATAGCCACACTTTCTGCCCGCTTCCACTGGACCACAATGCCCCAAATCTAGTCTGCAGGTTTGGAAAAAGAATAGACTTTAACATTATATGAATATCAAACTGTTAGGTGTGGAAGTCCAGTCGTGTCTGGTATGTGAAAGATGCACAACACGAACAATGTGATGAACAACAGCCTGTTCTGAGAGGAGATATAGAGGTTGGACATATCTTCCCAATTAATTGTATAAGTTTTATACTAATAGCAGAAGGAAAACAAGTTTACCAAATGTAAACAAATATCTTAGAACAACTCTACAGTACAGTTCCATGTACAATAAAATCTAGTGGTCTACTGCAAAAAAATATTTCATTTTAAGAACAAAGAAATTCATTTTTAAGACGGTTTTTATCACGTGCGCATGACTCCCTTCAACTGTCATTTCTCCGTGAATCAGAGAAAATGTGACGAGGAAAGACAGCGCTTATTTTGTGATAAGCAACCACTTTAAAAATGGATCTAATATATTCATTCAGGTTAAATAGCTGTGCCATGAAAAATAGGAAAAAATTCAAAATATTTTTTTGCAATGAAGCAATCCTGAAATGTTCTTGCATTTCACTTCCCTCCCCGAAAACAATGCCAGCAGCTGCACTATTCAACCGAGCTCGACTAAAGCTAGTCTGTCCACATAAATCTGCTCTCTCAGTAGTTAGTAGGGATTTCTTTCCTTACTGCTGTCACCACTGCAGGACCGGGGCTGTTTAAAGCTGCGGAGGAAATGTCTTCTCTACGCACAACGGAAATATTAGTACTCATATTTCAAGATGGACAGTGCTATACCTGGCCTGGCTTTAGTAACGCTCCACACGCAAACCTATTGTTTGTACATATGCATTTCTCTGAGTCTGATTACCCAAAACGAAAGAAAACAAAAACCTTCTGTACAACAGTGAAATCCATTGGGAATGAAATACATTGACGCCTTGACTACAGCATTGCCACCTGTGCAAGCAAAGCAAAGCATGTGTGAAGCCAAAAACATCAACCAGTCCTGCCTACGTGAAAGCAAAAATAAATGACTTCCTTTTTGCAAAAAAAAAAAAAAAAAAAAAAAAAGAATAAAAAAAATCGACAAAATGGACGCCACTTTGCCATAGAAACCTCCGCTCACAGTCCTGGGTTTCGCATCTTGAAGCAGACATTGTACAAGCATGACGGAAGAGCTTTGCTAAATTTTGCAACATGCTACAGCCTCTGTGACACAAATATTCTACATTACTTACTGCGTCATTTTAGATATTGGACCCCATTGTTTAGGCCTTCACTAACACATTGACTAATTACATGGTTTCTTCATATTTACAAAATCTTTAAAAAGCAACTTATTCCTCTACACATACGACTTTTCAAATATCCTCATGCACTAAAAGGAGAAAATAAAACCAGCGGCCTACTTGTTCAAAGCATCATCTCGTTTCACTCTCTGGACTAGAAGTCAAGAAAACCCAAATCAAAGCTATTTGTGATTTTAGCGGCAAACAAATCTGAAACTGATGCGCAATGAATATAGAATTAAAAAATAATAATCATTCTTCATTTGAAAGCCTTTACGTCTGAGAGAGAACAGAAAGTGCAAGGTTGGATTCCTCACAAAGTTCAAAACAATTGTAAATGTAGGCCAAGTTTTCCTGGGAATTAAAACATAATAAATTAAAATAAAAAATATTGAACAGTAAAAATCAGCGACCCGGTGATTACTATACTACACTGAGTACCACCACTAAGATAACAACAGGAAAACCTTGACCATATATAGCTTGAAGGGATTTTTGTTTTGTTTTGATAGCTTTTTACATCATGGCTCCTTGCAAAGGAATTTGTAAGGGAGTGTGTACGTGTCACATATATGTGTGTGTGTGTGTGTGTGTGTGTGTGTGTGTGTGGTGTCCTAGTAGGTGAGGGTGGAGTCGTCCCACTCCAGCTGCTGCTGTCTGCTGGCCCCCTGCTGGTCCTCAGGCTCCCCGCCCTCCTCGTCCTCGCTGCTCTCCGACTCGGCGCT
>OMKK01045202.1:0-10338 GCA_900302305.1 Polymixia japonica
ATAAAATAACCACCACATATCTTTAGCAATTGTTAGTAGCACTCTTTGAGTTCTTTAGCATTGGCACTTCTCTACTAGTGGGCTACTTGTTCTTAGCACTGCCTTGATGTTCATGGTGTTCTCTATTATTTGGCTACTTGTGATGATGGTTGAAATACATACCGTATGTCTGCCTGCTCTACTATTTGCACTTATTGTAAGTCGCTCTGGATAAGAGTGTCAGCTAAATGCCAAAATGTAAATGTAAGGATGAATAAGATCTCAATCTTGTATCTCTTGATATTTCTAACAAAAACAAAATGACTCAAAATAGGTAAATATAAGTATATCTTAAGCTGTAGATCTTTTAAATATGTGTCTTGTCACTTTTCCAGTGCAGCTCACGGTTGAGAGGAAAATTATTAAAATGTATAAAATTATCATTTAGATTTGAAATAATATGATGTTATCACTTCACTATTTCTGAATGTCCCAGAGGAAGATGAATATTGAACATTTGGAGATTTCAAGAAGACTGAATCATCACTAAAGAGATTGTCTGGTGAGGTGGGTTGTATGAGGAAAAACGGCTGTTTTGTGGCTATTGTGGTATGTGCTCATACCTTGGTGTGGAATCTGGCAAATGTTTGAGAATCGTCCCTTATATGAGCATCACACAGCCTTGACCTCAGACAAATATAAACAACTTCAGAGAGAGTCAAAGTAAACAAATCTAGGCCGGGTTTCAACAGATGGCTGCCCTAGCAGTTCAAAATGATTTAAACAGACACAAAACTAATCTCTATTATAACACAGATCCCCATAAATGTAGTTACTAGTAGTATCCCAGAAAATCAATGACAATTGTGATAAATTGCTTTACTATACTACATACATAATAGACTTTTATCCTTATAAATACATTTTCTAATATTCAAAGAGTATTCTATATACAATATGAAATATTAACATGGTCGAATGATGTCCTAATGAAAATTGTATGTGAAAATGCAAAGTGTCATCTAAAAAGTCAAAGCGGTCTTTCTGCGGTCATCTTAACAAAAAAACATTATTAAAATATAGGCTTTAACCATTTAAACATAAAGACAGCAGGACAACAATTTCTAATGCAGAATTTGGAATCACTGCCTTGAGACACATTGTGGCGAGCACAGCCGGTTCTGTATTTTCTGTATGTACTACCAACAGCCATCACAATTCGAAATCATGACAGTCTCATGTAACAGATTACACGTTGTTACACCGAAATTTCTAAAGTGATGAACTGGACTGTTGCATCAGTTGTTTACTACCAAATTTCCGTCAGGCACCAATGGCTGATTGCATCATTGCCAATCGCTGTGAATGGATAACGGCTTTCCATGACACATCTCCCAAAGAAACCAGTTCAACTCCCCGTTCTCTCCAGTCTTCACATTTTAATGCACTTTCCAAATCACTTGAATCACTTAAATGAAACAACCTATAATTATTTCATTTATTCATTGTGGTGAATGTAGTGTATTTTAAATGGGGGCCAAGAAAGACATCGGGACATCAGGACGAGATGTTCTAGGTTCCACACCCTTTTCTCAACATTGTGATTGGATGGAGCAGAATCCCTGAAGTGTTGGGTCATCAGTGAAGGATGTCCTCCATACGTCATTCTGAGTTGGGCATTTGCTCACGCTGAGGCAGGTACTGAGGAGTCACCAGGTGAAGGGAGCAGGGACACCGTTCACTGTTAATTAGGTGCTGCATTATCCTGTTGCACAGGTAAGTGTCAGTTACTTATTTAATGACAATTGTTGACTCATTTCAAATAGATCCTTCTTTGGCAACAGCTAATTATTGAAATACCTGCTGGGTACGAGTTGTTTGATGATGTAGCCTTATATTTCATTGTGTGACGAAACAGAACAGCAAACATTAGTTAATTCGATTGTAAATCTTATGTAGGAGACTGGGCTCTACGTATGGTCAGCCAGCACATACATGTCACCCTTGGATATAGAGATAGGGATATGTATATTGCTTGTTTACATGGAAATCCTTGGGGCCCTACAACAGTCAGCTATACTGTGCAGGCATATTGATGATATGATATTATCATAGTGAGGCTCACTGAGCTCTACCTGTATGTATGGAAATTCAATTGGATAGATGTACTCCACAAAATCAATTTGATAGTGTTACATAGACAACTTATAGGTAGAAGGAATTAGTAAATTAAACAGCTAAATGCTGACAAATTTTGAAAATGTAATCTACCAATTGGCATATGTATGAGTGTGTTTGTTTAGTTAATTGTATGTATTTTGTCTTCATGTTACGGCTTTTGTTCCATTTAGGAAACCTATAGCATGGAGAAAGAATTAGGCTATTTACCAGCACAAATCTCTAGGTAGAAAGTAGTTAGATATCCACACAGCTCCTCAGAGGCACAGCAGGAGGAGCCCGGTCCCTTAAAAGCATATAGACATAAAGAAAGAAAATACGTTTTTTGGAAAGTACATTAGGGCAAGTTCATTGGCGATGTCTGATAACCCTTCATTCAGTTTCCGTTGCCTTGCAGCTTCCCATGTGAACAGGTTGAGTATTATACTGAATAGGTACCGTTTGTCTATAATAGATCAATACAGTACGCAGGGGTTCTTGTAGTTTGACCATTTCAAATAAAGTTATTATTTCTGTTTTTCAGATAGATCCTGTCATTCAGCTTGCCTGACCAGTCCTCGCAAACCCAGCCTTCATGGAGGTGTTCTACATCAACTCATCCTTGCTCTTCATCTCCCAAAGACCCATCAATCACAGCCTCGGAGCCAAGACCGTCTACGAGAGTTGCAAAGACATGCCCGCCGTCCTCATCTGCTACCTGGGCCTGCAGTTCATTAACATGTTCATGGGCATCCCGGCAAACATCATGGTTCTGTGGCTCATCCGTAAGAATAAGGGGGACTCGTCCACCTCAGACATTTTCATCTTTCACCTGGCCGTACTAGATGTGTTTTTCTGTCTCACCCCTCCACTAGAACTGGCAAACATTGTCTACCTGACCACCAGCAGCACCTGGTACGTCCTGCGCTTCTTCTACGGCGTCAAAGATTCGTCGCCGCTCTTCCTCTCTTGCATCTGCCTGGACCGTTACATGGCCGTGCTCCACCCCATCACCTTCACCGAGCTGAAGGACCGGCAACACCGGACGGTCCTGGCTACCGCGGTGTGGCTGGTCACGCTGGGCTACGCCGCGGCAAAGTGCGTGGGCAACATCGCCAACTTCGAGAAGGTCTTCACGGTTATGATCCTGGCGGCGTTCGCCTTCATGGTGTTCTGTAACATCGCCATCCTCTGGGCGCTCGGCCAGTCGGGCCCCGGCAGGGACGAGATGCACCCCGTCAAAAAGAGGGCTTTTAAAATGGTCGTCATCATCTTGGCCATCATCGTCTTCAACTACTTCCCGCCCGTAGCGCTGTTCCCCTTTCAGCACTACTTCTCCCCAGATGTCTTCCATTGCTATATTCACTACATCGCCTTCGGTTTGATGGACTTCAGCAGCAGTATTCAGCCCGTGCTTTATCTGTCCAGAGACAGGCTACAGTGGAGCTCTGCCCTCTGCTGCCAGGCAAACCCCGAGTAGCATGACTCAAACAGAGTACAGGTAATTGTTTTCTGTGTAAAGAATTGCAGTCGTGTGTTATGTGTTTAAAATTTGACAATGTAGGTTGTGGTCTTGCTGGCTCAGAAGTTGACTGATGTTTATTATGTGATTATTAGAAAGATAAAGTAGGTGCGTGCAGTTGTCTACAAACTGTTCAGCTGTTTTGTGTCAGCTCTTTTGAGTGCACTGAATGTATAAAATGTGGATAAATGTGTGTATTTGAAAAAAAAATAAAAAAATAAAAATGGTATTGGGTCCTTTTTCAAATTAGAATGGCAAATTCTAGTAAAAGCTGAAAAAAGAAAAAAAAAACTTTTCTCTTTTCTAATTATTTTTTTTAATTTAGACATGAAGCACACAAAACTCCACAGTAAATTCCTAGTAACAAAGTCATTTTAAAATACATTATTAGGCATATTCATCAGTTGCCACAAAAAACAGTAGCCCTATCATCATAAGCATGAAATTATACTCTTAAGTGTCACTTGTACACACTTCATGGTAAAAGACATGTTTTCAGGTAGTACAATGCACAGTCTATATCAGGGTGGGCAATCAGGTTCCTTGGAGGGCCAAGAGTATGCAGGATTTCATTCCAACCAATACTAATTCATTAATTACCACTCACCCTTGGCTTAGTCTTTGATTGGAATACGTAACCTGCATACTCTTGGCCCTCCGTGGCACGACTGGCCACCACTGGTCTAAAACACACACTCTAGAAGCACATTCTTTAAGATCAGTATGGCTTGCAAAACAATTACCGTTTTATTATTGAAAGCAATTCAGTTTGTATCATGTCTGTCCCACACTCAAGATTTACTATACAAATACATTCTTGGGAGTTGACTGCTGACTGTATACTTAAAGCTATGTACAGCATATTGATTTGCATGTTGATTCAAAAGAATGTAGCAGTTTTCTTTAACAAGCGGCTACCAAGTGTACAAATGTGTAAAGAAGCACCTTCATTTCACTAATAATTCATAAGAAAATTCTTTTTTTTTTTTTTTTTTTACTGATCTCCTTGGGGAAATTCTATTTTCACTTTCCCTGGGTCCTTAAACCCCAGGTCCCTCGCAGAAGGATCACTTCAATAGACACTAAGCCACCAAATACATTGCCCCCGGTGTGCGTGGATTTGCAATGCCAGCCGCGCTACTGAAAACAGCAAAGCTGCCATCGTTATACATCTACTTCCACCACGTCAGGGGCTTGGTCTCTGGGACTGCAGCTGGATGTCACTCCTTTTGGACTTTGGTAATATATGCAACTATGATTTGACAATTACATCATAGGGCCCCACTCTATTTGCTTGTAACACTCAGGTTATGTTGAGAACTGTTCTGGAGAATGCGCTAGAATCAAAGTAAGGGAATGCAGTTTGAATACAGACTACAAGGAGCGGAATTACCATTATTAATCATATCAAGTATTGCTAAATATTAAAGACCTAATAAATCACAGCAAAGATAAGACAACAGTGTATTGCACTGTACCACACATTTCATATACAGTACTATTCACCCTCAGCCTTTAGATTAATCATCCCCAAGAGTTTGGTTCTCATGTTCTTCAGTGGCTGAAGATGGTTCAGCAACAAGTGGTCGGGTAGAGTTCGTCTTTACTTCAGCCCCACTGGTGCCTTCCTCACTCTGAGCCTTCTGCTCCTTGGCAGCGTGCATCTTTAGGTGCTTTTTAAGGGACGACTGGTCAGTGTAGGTCTTGCCACACTGGCTGCAGAGGAAGACCTTCTCTTTGGTGTGGACTAGCTCGTGTCTCTTCAGGTGACCTGACCTGCTGAAGCTCTTGCTGCAGTAGGAGCAGCTGTATTCCTTCTCCCCTGTGTGAGTCCTCAGGTGCAGCTTGAGGCTGCTGGCCACTGTGAACTTCTTCCCGCACTCGTTACAGCTATAGGGTCTTTCTCCAGTGTGCATCCGCATGTGTATAGTGAGGTGGCCGGCCTGGCTGAAGGTCTTCTTACACAGCTCACAGCTGTAGGGCCTCTCCCCAGTGTGAATCCTGTAATGCGTTTTGAGATCGCCCAAACCGTTGAACCTTTTCCCGCACTGAGCACAGCAGTAAGGCTTCTCTCCAGTGTGGATCCTCTCGTGAATGCGCAGGTTGCCGGCATTGCTGAAGGTCTTTCCGCACTCGTTGCAACTGTACGGCCTCTCTCCCGTGTGAGTTCGCAAGTGGACTTTGAGCTGGTTGTGCTCGTTGAAGCGTTTCCCGCAGTAAGGGCAAGAGTAGGGCCTCTCTCCAGTGTGGACGCGTTTGTGTATCCTGAGCTGACTGGGGTGGGCGTAGGTCTTGCTGCAGATGTTGCAACTGTAGGGCCTTTCCCCTGTGTGGGTGCGCTTGTGGGACTTGAGGAGGTCGGCTCGTCCGAAACGCTTGCCGCAGTAGTTGCAGCTGTGGGCCTTCTCGCCGCTGTGGGTTTTGATGTGTATGTTGAGCGAGGTTGCGCGACTAAACGTCTTGGGACACATGGGACAGCGCAAAAAGTTGTCACGAGTCTCCAAAAAATCTGTTGAATCAGAGATGGAATCGTTTTCCCCATGCTTCATGTCCTCTGGCATGAGACCCTCTGCACTCATACCAGCAGGGTCCGTTTCCGACTCGGGGTAATAGCTTAGTAAATGCTCCTCAGAGGAAAACTCTGCCTTAGGAAAGCCTTCTCCATCCTCACCATATTGCAACCTCCCATTAGCCTCCTCGTCCTCTGACTTGATAAATTGTCTGTCCTCATCCTCACTGGCCTCCATGTGACTGTCAGAAACAATCGTGACTCTAACTTCACCGTCACTAGCTCTAGAGTCCTGGTCAGGGCCTGGAGATGTCTGCAGAGACGAATACACATCACGACCGTCATAACTGACATCAGTGCTCTCACACTTTATTGGTGTAACAACTATGTTGAGAAGGGATGAAGGCTTAGAGAGGTCTATAGCACAGCTGCCATCCAGATCAGGTTCTGTTTTTATGGATAACAAGGTTTGGTTGGACACACTGGCATCTGACACACAGGGTTCTGCTGTTTGATCGGCTTGCAGCGAAACAGCGAAAGAGCCAGGTCCTCTGCTCTCCCTCATCTTGTCCTTATGTTTCCTCCTGGAGCTCTTCTTGTCACTGCTTCGTATGGACATTTTGAAAGTACCCTGAGTAGACGTGACGGTAGAAACATTCCATTCTGAAGCGGAGGACAGTTGAGCAGTATCTTCTTCACTCGTGTCTGTGGACGTTCAAGGCCCAAAAATTAAAACTAATGCTACAGAATAATATACGGTAATTTGACATAAATATCCTACACTACAGTAACTTATATAAAGTGATTTATCTATTTATCTGACGACAGACTTAACCTTAATTGTAGAATCAGCTGACCTTGTTAAAACAATGCAGCCTGTTAGACAAACCCTACAAACCACTTTGACACTGAGCGAATTAAGATGCTTGAGATATTTGTTTAATTAGTTCGCTCTGCCAGTCATATAGTAAAAGGATCACTCGGATTAGTAGTTTGGGAGTGTTCCAAAACTGAAAACTAAAAATAGATAGGTAAACCGACATGTACTGGGTCAGGGATGGGCAACTATGTGCCAGGAGGACCAAGATGTATGCATTGTTTCCATTCCAACGCAACGAATCACTACAACTGTTGACTTCACTGCTTGACTGCACACCTTCAACTAGACGGGGTTGAACTATTCAGTGAAATAAGCTGGTGTAGTGGTTGGTTGGTTGGAAGCCTGCATACCCTCGGTCCCGGATGACCACTGGTCTGGGCAGACCTTCGCAAAAACAACCGCTAGCGGACTGACTCTGCAGGTCACGTCTGAACAAAAGGTCAGTATGACGCTGAACTAGACACGCAAACACGTACACAACTAAAGTACAGTATTTCTGCGCACAGTCGATGTGCTGTCGTACCTCTAAGCGTGTGATCCGCATTCTTCTGTGCATACAACATTCGTCTGAGGTCTTCATTTTCAGATTCAACTCTCTGTATTTTGCCCTGATACTCGGACAAGGTCCGATCCACTGAATCCAGTATGTCGTTGACTGTCGCTTTGAAAATCTCATTCAGTGATGACTCCAGGAACATCTTCAGATCTTTCGATTTGGCCATGTTTGACCAATCGGCGGGAAATGGAAATAACTTACCGCACAGTTTATTTACAAGTAAAGAAAAAAAAACTATCTGGCGAAGTGGGTGTGTGCAATTTTGCTGCCGTGTGCGGAACAAACAAAGCGGAGTGAGTCGCGTAAAAGTGACGGTGGGGAGCGCTGATCTCTGCAGGATCTACTGCCCCCATAGTGTTGGAGGAGCTGACTGCAACACACACACACACACCGACAACACACAAGTCAAAATCGGGGTCCTTAGGGAGGAAAGCCAAACTAATGATGTGACTGATGAAACAAACCAAGCAGACTTGGCTAATTCAAAGGTAACCCCGTTCCATTACTCTGACATAATAATTCCTGTTCATTTTAAACAAGCCTTGAAAGAGCACCAGTTACACGTCGCTGTTAAATAGGCCTTCCTGCACGATAGTCCAAGTCCTAGCTTCCGGTTAGCTCAAGGAGAGAGGAAACTTGTATGAGGCCCATGACTTGGGTATAAATTGAATCATGATGTCTTCTGGTTTTACCACCACATCATTGCTGGTTTCAATTTCAGGAATGAAGTTGAGCCACTCCCCTGACCCGACCTGTCTGTGTGTGCATACATGCCTTCAGGGCAGTGGGCGTGGGCCCAGCCCTCTCAGGTGTCTCTGAGCTCCTCAGCCGGCTGCCAATCACAACCTGTCTTTTCTTTCTTGTCTTTCTCCTTTCTCCCCTATCCCTCCTCCCTATTTTCCACTCTCTTCTTCTTGCGTATCTGTGTAACAGAAGAACAGGACAGGAGGCGGAAGTCTGATTGTGATCTATCCAAAGAAGAGTGGTAGCACAGAGGAGGAGGACCATGCCCAGACTGGGGCTTGTGACTTGCATGCATCTTCTCTGACACCACAGGCTAAAGGCTGCCAGCCCAGAAGAGAACGTCTGTAAGACTTGTTTATTGTGAATGTGTGCAGCAGCCAAAGTAACTATCAACTGACGCATAACAGTGTGTGTGTGTGTGTGTGTGTGCATGTGTGTGTGTGTGTGTGTGCGTGTGCGTGTGCGTAATGTCTGTGAGGGCTAAGCTATTTGACAGAGCTGCAACCCTAGCATAACAGTGGTGTGCCTCTCCCTCCCACAAGACTTGACTTAAAGCCTCACAAGCCGACCGATCACATGATGTTGCTTTTAAGAGCCTAGTGGGGGTAAGTGAAACGTCAAAGCCTTAAGAATGACTCCAAATAAAAAACATGTTGTGTTTTCGAGGTTTGATAATGACAGTGTTTTATTTCGTAGCCATATTCAGCAATAGTATCTCATGATAGCAGTCAGTGTTTCTCCTCTTTCAGTCCTCTTTTGGAGAACATAACAAATTGATTATGCTCATTGTTCTCAGGCTGTGTTCCTCTCTTTAGTTTGTGGACTGTATTTTTCTTTGTCATTTTGAACTTCTCTGTTTCACTCTGGTGATCGGGTAACGCTTCTCAGGCCTGCGATGTGCTGTCTGATTCTCCCATGGCCGTATCCTTCAATGTGACTTCTGGTGGCATTCTGCGCTGCAAGGGAAAAGTGACATATTTTGAAGGTACTGTTATTGTTTTATACTCATGTTTCGGCTGACACAATTTTCACTTTTTGTCATTCCCCTTTTCATGTGTTTGAAAAGGTCCTATTATAAAGCCGTTCAGAACCATCTGAGCTAAGCTTTGAGTTTTTGTTATCAACATTGCCAGAGATTAACAGACACGGATGATTATGGCTGAGCTGTTGTTATGACAGTCAATATCTTTCACAACATTAAGATATCTGGACCATGCCCTGAGTCGATACCATTAAACCTGAATGTATAACCTTGGGCAAAATTACACCGAGTTCATTACTAAGTAATAAAAAAGTATATTTAATCAAAATGATAATTTCTCATTCTTAAACTCTTTTTGTTCTGCTGTTTTTAATGTTTACACAGAGGTTAATATCTCCAATATGAAATTTCAATCACTCCACTTTTTAGGCAGGCATAGTGTGATTATATTAAAGACGGTGCTCTTTGTCGATCTATGACTCTTTATTGGTCTTAGATGGAGAGTGCTTTTTGCTCCCTAACAGGAATTGAGAAGTGAGCACCCACACAGGAAATGTGGTCAAGACCTGTACCGGATGTTGGTTTTGTGACGTGACTAGAATAATGAAGACAGACATAGAGATGAAGAGAGACAAAAAGAGAGAGAGCATGAGAGGGAGATCTTAAAGTAAACCGAAAAAGGAAGAAATCAATTAGGAATAGGAAAAGTATACAGTATTTTCAACCGCGTTTAATATAATCTATGCATGAAATTGGATTTTATGTTGTAGGCCTTTGAATTTGGGAGGTGTCACTTGGTTTCACTCTTTCGGGATTCTAGTTATTGGCGATAAAAGTGCAGTACAGTGTTATGATCGGCACAGACAGTTAAACTGTTCGCCAAAAACTTCCCCTCAACCCCACCCTAGAACTCTCACTCTAGCCCCGTTAATCTTAACCATAATCTTAACCCCCCCCCCCCCCCCCCCCCCCCCTCTTCTCCCCTCCACCTCCCCCCCCCCCACTCTCT
>OMKK01045202.1:10358-24038 GCA_900302305.1 Polymixia japonica
CCCCCCCTCCTCTCTCTCTCTCTCTCCCCCCCCCCATCTCTCTCTCTCTCTCTCTTTCTCTCTCACACACACACTTTCTCTCTCACTACTTCTCTTTGTCGCTCACTCTGCTGAATTTTCTGTTTCTGTGGTCAGGAAGTACAAATGCGCTTTGGTAACGTCTCGATAGAAGCCATTGCTCTGTACATCCGCCATGCCACACCAAAAATCTGTCAAGTGAACAAGATCTAAAAAACTAAGTTTGAACTGTTATTCTTCTCATACACTCTAAATTGGAATATTTTGACGCACAAGCGGTGAGTGTGTATTGGATATTTGTTCTCATGGGTGTATGCAGGGTGTATGTACTTCCGTTTTGTGTCAGTTTGGATAGATATATATGACTTTACATTATATAGCATGGCTTTACATTATATGGTAAGGTACTGCCCTCAGTATTTTTTGAACATAGATATATAGACATAGTCTCGATTGTTCAAATATGGATCATCATATATGCACTTTTACTCTTCCACCAAACAGTCTTTATTCCTATTATTATATTTATTTGTGTGTTGTGCTAATTAGACTTCCTGCTAGCAGGTTAACCAAATACTTTTCTTTCTATATGTGGCAGCGATGCATGTCCGGAAGATGTTCACCGAGAACCAGTCTAGCCACACGATATTGATTGTTTAGTTATACTTGACATCAGTCCTTTGCAAACATGTATCTAACCCTGTGAAATGGAGGGAAGAATCTGTCAGATGCATAGATACCGCTATTACCGTTAAACTTATTTTTAAAATGAATGTTTTTTTCTTTTCGCAGATCTTCGTTCATACGGGCCGCACTGGAAGCTGTGACACGCCTCAGGAGTGTCCTGTGACCGCGTTTGTGTGACCTCATTACACGATGGCCATCCTTCACACAGCAGAGGACAACATTTCATAGCCACCCGTCATTTACAGCTGCAGCGTCTCCCAGCGAACCTCCTAGTACCCTGACCCAAGGACTGACTGAAAGTGACGCTAATGGAGGAGGCAAACTTGGGCTCCTCCCTACCAGATATTAGAGATTCAGACAGTCGGCAGTCTCGGCAAGAATCCTCTACGGATCACCCACATCTCAATGGACAACAGGAGGCCGTTGTCTGGGGAGAAACGGAGGTGCAGATAAACAAGACGCACAGGAAAGAACAACCCAGCCCTCTCCCGCAAGAAGGACTGCAGACTCCTGAGGAGGCAGAGAGCCAATGGGAGGCAATGGTGTACACTATGACCTGTACTTCCCCCCCGCTCTCTTTCGCCACGGTGCAGTGGGACATGCCTGACCCTTCCACGGAGACGGCTTCCCCCGTAACCGCCAACAGCTTGGCCGATGAGCTGGACTCTTGTACGCTAGTCTCTAGTCTAGACAGCATTCTCCTCTCTCTCCACCAATCTGAAGACACGGACGCCGAGGTTTCTTTACAGGAACACGCAGAGAGACGAGATGAGTTGGAGCTATTGCAGGCGGTGAACTCTAACGAGAACAGCGGAAACGTTTCTCAGGTACGTATGCGGAAAGAGACAGAAAGCAGCTTCTGGTGCTGTCGTTAGCCAGGATGTCACATAGGCTGTGTTTGCGTTTGTTTGGGTCTGTGCGCGCGCACGCGTGCGTGTGTGTGTCATTCTCCCCATGAGTATAAGCTTGAATTTTGGACTCACCATCTCAATCTCTGCCTCGGCAGGTAGAATCATGAGTTTTAGGTTTTGACTGTAGGTTGAGAAGAGGTGGGTGTAGCAGCAGTACATATATTAGTCAGATGAGACTGAGATCACAGCTGATGACCCACTGGTAATCACAAGTTCTCTCACGCATCATATGTTGCTGTACCGTGGCCTGTGTTGCAATGTCCAGCCATGTGATGAAGTGGATCTGGAGTGTACAACACAGGAAGACGAAGATCCAGCACAGCAACAGCTGTTAAACGGCAATATTGGTAAGTTGTATCTTAAACACAGGATCCGTAGACTAACACTTTAGAATTAGCTGTACAGACAGTACGGGTGTTTCCATCACTGCTGCATTTAGAAATGAATGTACATTCAGGCCTCCCGCTTTATGTAGGTTGTATGACTGTACCAGAATTTTAATTTTAATAAATGTTTCAAAAACATTTTTTTACTGTAATGGACCAAACCCTTTTAAAGTGGTACTTGCAAAATATTTTTAAATTATACTTATGCTTGTTTACCTCCAACATCCTGTTCACTTACATTTCACAAATTCAAATACATTTAAGTCTAACCTCAAGACAAATTCCGAACTGACTTCCAGAAATACCACAGAGGATAGATTCAGAGGAAGAGCAGGTACAGTCAGTAACAGAAGATGCTGCTGATCCCTCGGAGTCGTCCCATGATCCTGGGCAGATCCTCAGCCCAGAACCCGGGGCGGAGCGGGAAAGTACTGTAGATTTGGGACCAGAAGGGGAACAGGAAAAGCCTGGCCTTTTGCTGACTGGACAGAGTGACTTGACGCCGGGAGAGTCTGGGTCTCCTACAACAAATGATGTGGAGTGTCAAGAGGACGATGAGGAGGAAGGCGAGGAAGATGAGGATGAGGATGAGGAGCAGGCCGCGAGTGTGTCCTCTAATGAGGAATGTCAAGAGGAACAGACCGTTGACATCAGTTGTCTGAGTGATATGTGAGTATTATGGATTCGAATTGAGAAAAAGGGACATTTCTTAGCTAGAAAGAAATTTGCATTTGCACTATAACTGTTTTAACTAGAAAAAGAAAAGATGTAATCATTTTTATCGTGACATTTTATTGCATTTATATTATTTCCGATATTTATATGCATTATTACATATGATTATTACATTGCTTATTTCATTCACATCTTCCAGGGACACACTTGAAGAGCCAGTTGAAAACGACAACATTGGGCTAACAATCAAGCCAGACCAGCTGGATCAGCTAGAACAATCCGGGCAGCCAGAAACAAGCGGGCCTGAAAACGATATAGAGCTACCAGAACAGCTCCATACAGAGCCCACAAGTCAGACTGAAGAGACGCAAATATGTGAAGTGGATCAGACGGTGCATCCTGAGGAGCTGGAGGCCACTCAACAGCCAGAAGACAGCGAACAGCCCCACATACAGGAGACACAAAATACAGAGGAGCCCCCGGAGGATGAACCCTCTCAAAATACAGCAGTGCAGAGCGAACGATCAGAGCGGGAAGGTTGTTTTGAAGAACAGTCAGATCCAACAGAGCATTCTGAACAAACAACAGTTTCAAATGAGATGGAACCCTCAGTGTTGCCACAACACTCCGAATTAAAGCAAGAGGAGACTAAACAGTCGGAGCAGAGTGAACCGCCAGAGCAGGCAGAGTCGCTAAACCAGACACAGCACTTTGAAGACCCCGACCGGTCAAGACAGCCGCAACATCTGGAACCATCTCCCCAGACGGGAGAGCCAGAACAGCCGAAACAGCCTGAAGTGGCAGACCAGCCAGTGGAGTCTGGGCAGTGTGACCAAGTGGAATGTGTTGAAACCTCAGAGCAACCAGAACCCATTGGAGCGACTGTGCAGCCACAGCAGATGGAAGAGTCGGAGCAGAATGAGCAGTCATTGCATACAACCAGCCCGTCTCCGAAGGCGTCAACACATTCAGGGCAGCCAGAGGAACCTAACCAGACAGATCAGTCAAATATAACAGACCAGAACTATCCTGAGACTGAGGTCTCAGAGTGGACAGCAGAGACTGAGTTGACTCAGGCGGACAGGCTGACTGAACAGTCACATCAGACTGAACAGCCAGAATGTACAAAGGATACATCCTTGCAGACTGTAGTAGCAAACGGGGAGCAGCCCAAGCCCTCTGGTACAGTGGAGCCTCACATGAATGGAGGTGGGGTGGACAGAGAGAAGGCTCGTCGCTTGGCTGAAAGGCTTTACAGGTTGGACGGGATCCAACCCATAGATGTGGTCAAACACTTGGACAAAGAGTAAGGACACATTTTACACGAGCTACATCTTTTGGTCTAGCGCCATCTCATCTAACAGGGCATCTAACTCCAAAATTGGTTTGGTTGTACTGGGCAGTTCTCAGGTGTGAATGTGTATAACTTTTAGAGTATTAAAGGTGAAATATGTAATATTTTCTACCCACTAGAGGGTGCTTGTGCTTGTTCACTTTGAAACATTGAAAATGGTAGTTTAGACTCAAGGTCACACCCCGTTCAGTGGTTGCAAGTTTCTCTAAAAACCACTGCCTGCAGCTGCATTGAGTGAACTCGACATTGACCAGCTCAGCCATTTTCGTTCACTGAAGACGTGACTGAACTGCCAACAGCCAAACTTAGAGATGGACGTGGGAAGTGGGAAGGCGAGGGAGTATTGCTGTATTGTCAGTCAGACAAAAACACAGCAGGTTGTGTCGGTCTGTCAACTTTTTTTAAATTAGAAATAAATACTGTAGGTAATTTGTTTTTGTTTTTTTCTGGAAAAGCAATATTTTGAATCAGCATATTTATACAATCTCTGTGGATGTCTTTATTTAATTGTTGTTTGGTTGGTTAATTACAAACGTTACATACAGTATATGACCTTTAAGCAGGGCATTGCTGAAAAACAGCCTGCATAGTCAGCAAATCTTTGTGGATGAATGGGAAAAAAATGCCATTATGCGTTTGTGTTTGTTTAGAATGTTTTAATTAGGAAGACATATTTATGATTATGATGATACAGAATATATTTGTTTGTTCTTAACAGCAATGACTTCAGTAGAGCCGTAGGAGAGGAATACCTCAAATTCTTTGACTTTACTGGACAAAGTCTGGACCATGCCCTGAGGTGAGGCCTGTGGCTGACCTATCGACTGTGTGCTATCGATTGTATTTTATTGGCATCTCTTGTAAGTGCGCTGCGATGACATTTATGATCATGCATTTCCCGTTACTCCTTTTTCTTCCTTCCTGTCTAAGGTCTTTCCTGAAAGTGGTGGTGCTGATAGGAGAGACCCAGGAGAGAGAGCGCGTGCTGCAGCATTTCGCCTGCCGCTTCCATCAGTGCAACCCCGACTCCTTCTCTTCCTCAGGTGAGCGTTGCTCGTTACGAATACTATGATTTCTGCTCAAAGATACGAACGATTAGCAATCAAACATGATTTTACCACTTTGTGTTCATCCTCAGGGGCCGTGCTGACTCTCACGTGCGCTGTGATGCTCCTCAACACCGACTTGCACGGACAGGTGCACCTCGAAACATTTCTAACTTTTTTTCTGTTTGAATTTCAATAGCACTGTGATATTAGGTGAGCTCTGTTTAACGCTGCGTCAACCAATTGCGTCGTGTGGATTTGCAGAACGTGGGAAAAGCCATGACGACCTCTAACTTTGTGTCCAACCTGGAGGGGATGAACGAAGGGGAGAACTTCAGCAAGGATCTGTTGAAAGTAATTCCCTCGTTGGTTATTGTTTCAGAAAACACGTTTGATAGGTTGAGCCCAGTCCAGTCCTTTGAATCCTTTATCTTTCCTCTTCTCTCTGTGTTTTAGAGTTTCTTCAACTCCATTAAGAGTGAGCCGTTGGAGTGGGCTGTGTAAGTAGACAGATCTAACCACCAGAAGGTTTAGCACCATCCACACGTCACTTTCCCCATTGAGGAAATCCTTCATAATGGCACTAGATTTGGCATCTGTCTTCCTCTACGGTTCTGCCTCAGTTATATCTCTTACACATATCCCTGTCTTTATCCTCCCCTGCATATTGAAGCGATGAGAAGGAACTGTTTCTGGAGGAAAATGACAAAGTGGATGTGCCGCTGCGCTCCAAGAGCAACCCTTTCCAGGACGTTCCCCACAACAAGAACGCCATCGTGTTCAAACAAGGGTTCCTCCAGCGCAAGGCCCATGCTGACATTGACGGCAAGCGCAGTGAGTGAGACACATTCTCTGTGATGCTTGTTTTCTTTATAGATCGTGAGAGCGTATTGTATTAAACAAATGAGAGTTTCCAACAAATTGATTAACATTTTGTCCCTTATATCTGTGAAGAGTATATTTTTGGATGGACCACAACAGCGGGGCCAGCCCTGTAAACACGAATGTCTGTCCGTCACTGACTGACTCACTGACTGAGTGATGAAGTTACACCATTGGTCGGCCGAGTGTTGGATTTTCCCCATTGGCCAAAGTATCTGTTTCAAATTAAAAGCCCTCTAGCAACAAGGCTTTTGGCCACAATTTCGCACATTGACCATACATGGTCCAGCCATATACTAGGTTTTGACCTAGTCTTGTTTAATGTCACCAGTACTTAAAGCCCTAATCAGTGGTTTTATGTTTTGATAATTTCATATTACAAAGACAACATGCCAACAAACACCAAACAATAAGAACAGAAGGTCTAGAAGGGAGTTGGGGTGGCAAAGACAGGCAGTATAACTGGCTAGACCTGGAAGTAAAGATGGACTAGGTATTGCTAATGTCTCATGTCTACCTTTATTATCATATGTCATATAATGGAAGATATCCAGTGTAATAGGGCTATAAAAACAAGGGGAGCATGGGCAGCAAGGAATGACTGGAGTAAAATATCTCTCTTCGTATCTGCCTTGTGGTTTTCCACACAACTTAATTTCAAAAGGGAAAACTCTTTAATTTAGTTTTTTTTTTATAACATAAACATTTGGGCATTAAGATAAGATAAAGATAAGATAAGCTTTATATATCCTCGTGGGGGAAATGTGACAGTGTCACAGTGGCCATTATAGCAGACATTAAGAGAGTATCCCTCTTACGATTCCCAATATGGAACAATTCATAGTTGACCACAGGAGGAAAAACGCTGACCTACGGTATTTGGAAAAGTTACAATAGAAGACCGGTTGTGACGCGTGGAGATATTTCACCATTTAATGGTTTGGTAAATACTGTTTGGTGTGAAAGAAATAGACCAAACCCTTTTTAAATGTGTGTTGGCGTGACTCTGGTGGGGTTGGCTCAGGTATGCATTTCTTATGGTCCTGCTCTAGTGTAAAGAAGCTTTGGACTCAGATGTGTTATGTGCTACATTTAATGTGAGCACGCCACACTCAATAACAATACGTTGCATTAACTATCTTTTTCCAGCTAAGCAGATAATTATAAGAAACTGGAAATTGCGTAAACCTGGTTGTTTCAGCGTGAACTAATTAATGGACATATTGTCAGTTGGAGCTAGGAGGGATCCTGCATTGTTCTTATTTAAACAGTAATGATGCTGTGCTTACTTCATGACAAAGAGGTTGTTATCACGGGAGGCTTTGATGTCATTACTGTTGTTTACTTACCATCATGTAACTTATAATGTTCTTATGCGCCAGCTCCATGGGGTAGGAGGAGCTGGAAGACCTTCTATGGAGTACTGAAGGGAATGGTCCTCTACTTGCAGAAGGTTAGTAGCTCAACTCCGTTTCTTCAGGTGAATCCGGTGTTAATCTCCAAAATTATCTTTTTTGACTGTGAATATGTTTCGATATCCTCCATCTATTGTGTGTGTGTGTTTGTGTGTGTTTGTGTCTGTCTTGGTCTTCATGCATCAGGATGACTACAGGAAGGAGCACCAGGGTGCAGAGGAGGTGGTGAGCGTGCACCATTCCCTAGCTGAGCAGGCAGCTGAATACACCAAGAAACCTCACGTCTTCCGTTTGCAAACTGCAGACTGGAGGGTCTTCCTCTTCCAAGCCTCGTAAGTCACAGCGGCATTGTGTGTGTGTGCGCGCGTGTGTGTGTGTGCACTGAGGAGTCCGACAATTAAAAAGATTTCTAAAAAAAGATGGTTGACCAGATCTCCATTTTCTCATCTCTTCTCCCGTTAGGTCCAAAGCGGAGATGAGTTCATGGATCAGTCGTATCAACCTGGTTTCAGCCCTCCACTCCGCGCCTCCCTTCCCTGCCGCCGTGGGCTCTCAGCGGAGGTTCAGCAGACCCATCCTGCCCGCCTCGCAGTCTGCACAGACACTGGTACCAGTTTCTCCTCTACCAAACTTCTAGATAACACGGATTGTGTTACTTTTTTTTCTTTTTTTTTCTTCTTTTTTTTTCTTTTTTTTCTTTTTTTTCTTTTTCTTAATTTTCTTCTTTTTCTTACTATTGTTTACAATTTCTGCAGCAAATCGTATTGTCACCTTTTCCATTCGTTGGGGGTTCTGATAAACAAAGTTCTGGTGGTTTAGTGTGCTAAAGTTTGTACCATGTACTTGCAGCATCAGGGGTTTGCATCTAGCTCACGCTTCCCTCCTCTCTACTGTCTTTCCTTTCCCACATTTGTTGTACAAGAAGCCAGAAATACCTTAAAAAAAGAAATGTTGATATCTTTTCTATTTGAAACCTGTTAAGATGCATTCATCGCGATCCGTGTATGCGTCGTTGAACGTCTCACTGTGTTTATTATCGGTATCTCCATCGAGTCCCATGTGTTCCCGTGTCTCTGCCCTCGCCCAGGAGCGCCAGCTGCAGTCCCATGCAGGCATGCTGGAGTCCTTCCAGAACGACCTGGCCTACCTGCAGCAGAACCTGCCGGAGCGCCGCCGGCCCAAGGAGCTGGAGGAGCACCGCCTCCGAGAACAGTACCTGCTGCACGAGGTAGTGGCCGTGTTGTGTGAGAGGGTGTCTGTCTGTCTGGACCTGTGTGTCTGGGTTTAAGGATGTGTGTGTCTGTCTCTGTCTATGAGTCTGAGAGAGAAAGACTTGTTGAAAGAGATTTGGCATGTATGAACATACATTAGATTATGTTATCAGAAATGTGTTTGCATTGTTTGTGTGTGAGAGTATTCATAAGCTTTGGTCTGTGTAAAGTTCTCTCTTTCTCTTATTCAAACCATCACAGAAGTGTCGCTTCGAGGTCTACATCCAGGTGCTGCAGGCGTGGAGGAACTTGGACAAAACAGCTGATGCCATGGACGCAGCACTGAACCTGTTTGACAGAACCATGTTTGACTCCTTGGAGGAGTTGGGACAAGAGGAGGCGATGGACGGGCTAAAGAAGTCCCACTCCAGCCCTTCTCTGGAGCTGGAGATGGCTCCTCCCCCTGTGGTCCGAGTCAGACGCAACATCTCCGAAAGACGAACTTACCGCAGGACTTTCATTCCTCGACGGAGTAAAGACCTCTAATCATGCGACTGTCACGAGAGTACAAATCCGTAGCCCATCCCAGGGAAATGGAGATGGAGGAATATTGAGGGGAATGACAAAGACAGACTCCACTTTTTGAATCTGCCTCAACAAATTTGCTGTTTTTCTTTTTTTATGGTTTGTTTGCACTTTTAAGAAAAAAGAACCTCAAAGACTCCTCAGTTAGTTGAATAAGCAAGTGTGTTTTTTGTGTTTAATTCAAAACATTTGGACCTACATTGTTTTGTTTGTTGTGTAAACATTGCTCTATAGTCTCCATTGTTACTTGATGTGCTAGTGTGAGCAGTTAGGCAAAAATATGTATGTTGTGTTTCAACCACAAGAGGGTGCACTACTACAATGTATCTCTATGAATGAAGGTACTTGTACAAGATGCAAGACATGTTACTTTTATTTTGTTGCATTCTGTTTTATGTCCTTGCTAAAGCTATATCTCACATATGAAGGCTTTCAAAATGCTACATGTCATTTTACGGAAGAAAAAAAAGCTTAGCTTCATCGTTCAGTATAGAGGATCCACTCTTTGTTGTTTGTCAACCTTGGACTATTTTCATATAAAATGTATAAATTTGTAAAAGAACGTGTCAGTTTTTTCAAATCCTGAATGATAGTCTTAACATGTACATGTAGGTAAGCATCATCATGGTGAGCTGGACCAGACGAGGAGGAGTGTGTGTGTGTGTGTGTGTGTGTGTGTGATCTCTCTTAGTGGCACAGGCCCTATTTTGTTCCCTTTCAGCCTGACATGTTGAGCAGTTGGCCTGGCGAGGCTGACAATAAGAGCAGGATGTCTGGAAATAACCACCCCCCGAAACACACACACACACACACACACACACACACACACGCACATTCCACCTTAATGTCCCTGTCCAGCATTACACGCAGGAATGTGATGTGACAATAGCAAACGCAATGAGGGGCACAGACAATACAGACAGGGTCACACCATCCTGTCTGAACGGCTGTGTGTCTGCATGGGATCAAGGTGTTGAACAAGAGGATATTTCTTAAGACCCAGAGTTCCCTATGAGGCTTACAGATTCTTCAAGACCTAAGAGTTTTTCTTGGGTAGATAACATCATCACGGAAAACCTCCTTGGTCCCCCAAGCTATCACACAAGGTTCTGACTGATCAGCAGTTACATTGAAGGTGGAACGGTTGGAGTAAAATGATAATGCTTATTTTCTTGTATTGTCAATGGAAGCAGTCTCCATTCAGTCACCGGAATAACAAAACCTCATTAAGATAAAGTCAGATTCTCCAGATTGGGTTGACTGATGAGCCTCGTGAGTGACAGTGGCCTCAGGGTTAGTACTGCACCTTGGGAGGGAGCAGCCTGATAGGCTGAAAAACCGACGCCGTCTCCGCTAACCCAAATGTTCCTGGGCCTGTGACTAAATGTTATAGTAAGAGACAGCTATTTGTGCCTTTTTTTTTTTCCAGATACAAAATGAAATGTAATATTTTACGTCAAGTTTGAACGCGTACTTTTTTTTGGTCTTTTTATCCGCGTAGAAATTGCACGGATGTTAGTGCTAGTTTGGCGTCACAGGGCTGCTCTTGACCAAAGCTCTTCTCACATGGCCTGTGGACCATGAAATCCGCGGTGGTGGCCTTGTTTTGGAGTGCCATCTTTCTCCCACTCTGGCACAATGAGCGGCCATAGCAGCAGGGGCTGCAGAGAGGTCTGCGTTTTGCTGTTGGGTTCAGAGGGCATCCTTCACAAGGAATTGTGCTGTTTTTGTTCCGTCCTCGCCTCTCCATTCTGGGGGCTGGAGAGCTTTGTGCTACTCAGTCAGGCCTGGTTGGGTAATTAAAAAGGCAAGAGCTTGAGTTGTGATCATTAGGGGTTTGTCCAGCGTTGTTGTTGTTGTTTTTTTTGTTGTTGCTTTGGCTTCACCCAGGCACCCGGCGTCCAAATAAGACCCCCGACGCGTAAGGTCACTTCTGTCCGGCTCTTTATTTATTCTCTGCCCTCCCTTGATACTGTGATACGTGCACACAAACGCTTGTGTTTTTGAGCACCGTTCGACGCTCACAGCGGTTGTAATAAAGATCTATTCCCACACACGCACCCACACAAACGCTGCCAACGTTCGTAACCTCCTACTGTAGACACGCGCGCAAATTTGTTCCTGTGATTTCTTTTTCGGAGTCCATCTCGTCTGCCTCTGCCCACAATGTCCCTCCTGACACACATTCCCCATCTGCTGCTGACGCCTCGCATGCTCTACTTGTTACTTTTTATCTCTGATCCACACCAACCCTTTATTTCACACTCTCTCTGTTCCATCAGCTTTTCTCTCTCCCTCTGCTCTCTGCTTCACCCCCCCCGCCTCAGACACACACACACACACACACACACACACACACACACACAGCTCTTTTTTTCCTTTCTCTGTTCTCTGTCAGTGGCTTTGCTTTCGACTGCTGGTGTTGCAGTGTTTTTCTGTCCAGGGCCCTTGAAAGCTCTCTGAGACCCTTTCAGGAGTTTACCCTTCCATTAGGACACCGGTTCCCTTCTTTCACCACGACAATGTGTCGGCTCTCTTTTACTCTCTTCCACTCTTTGTTTGTGTTTAGAGAGGGTCTCTGGTGTACTTTATAATTAAAGTACAAGTAAGTAAAGCACCAGCCCATAAATTGTCACACAAACACGGTAACAGCAAGAAACAAATAATACATCAATTATGCTGAGCTAACAGTTACGCTAAGCTATATCATTCAGTTAGCTAGTGATTCTTTTTTTTTTTTTTTACATTAATTTACGCTAAAATTGTTTTTATAAACAACATCCCAATCTATCAAAACATAGGCTCAACAAAACTATACGTTTTCACACAAATTCAGCATTCAGCAAAACTACACAAAGTTCTTTATAAAGCTTGGTTAAACTCATATTTTCATATGGAAAGCAATGTCATTGAATATACAAAAGTCCAGTCTATATAACTCAACACCATAAACACACAACCCTCAAGGAGCAAACACGCTTAATTGTTAAATCAATCAAAATTGTAGTATTAATAAAAAAGGCAAGTTCCTATGTTTTAAAACAATGGAAGTCAACAATGGAGAAAAAAAACAGAAGAAGAGGTGGGGTGAGAAGAGGAAGAGGAAGGGCAGGCAGAACGTTTGTCTCCGATGAGATTCATGCAACCTTAGTTTGGTACTGTAAATATGACCTTTGTCTTTATCATCAGTGAGTATGTATCTCATGATGAATACTTTAAAATTATTTTACATCAGTTTTTACTTTTTTTTAATATTGTGTATAGTTTTCACAGTTATAATTGATGTAGATCACAGTAACATGTTGTGCAAAGTGCAAAATGTAGAGAGATTGATTGAGAAAAAGCATTAGGTTACTGAGTCAACTTTTGAACAATTTGTATAGTAGTGTTGTCTCACTTGTTTGAAATGATTATTCTGTAATATCTATGTATTCGACGGCTTTTGTATTACATGAAGGAAAAGTTTAATGTTGTTAATGTTTTTGAGTAGATTTTTTTCATTTTGTCTTACTTCTGGGAAAATTGAATATTATTTTAGGAAATGTGTGTAAGCCTTTGTGAAAAAAGATTATCGGTCTCTCCATCCGCTTTTGTACCCTTTTCCGCTGTAACCAGATATGACAGAAATGAGAGGTAAAGAAAACATCTTGGATGAGATGTGCATATCCTTTGTTGTTCCTAGATTGCACTCGTTAGTCTTGCTTTTCTCATGGCTCGGCTTCTAACCCAGACATTTTCATTTTACTTGCCAAGCAGACCCAGTCCAGACATGAATAACTCTTTAGATAGCATAGCCATCCCTTCATACCATTTACAAACGTGGGCTTTTGTACCAAAGGAGTCTCTCATTGCAAGAGTTAAGGTAAAGTGCCTTGCTTAAGGGCATTTCAACGCATGACCTAACTTTGCCCTCTTCTCTTCAACAACACTCCCCGGGCAGGGACTCTGGCTGTTAAAATGCAGGACTTGTAGACAAACATAATGATACTGGAGCAGACTTTAAAAGCAGTGCACCATAGGTTAATATAATGCATAGTCTTTTAGACTGGGCAGAGCAAGAATGTTTGTGAAGTGATCTCTTTCATGTGATCTTTTTAATCTTAAACTATGCTCTGAATCGATGTCGAAATCACAGTTGTAGCTCTATCAAGCTATGGCTTGATAGTTGATGATCTGAGTGTATTCTAGTATTCTAGTATTCTAATCTGTAATCTTTAACCTATAGATTGTAATTTTGAGATTAAATTTTAGAAATTGTTCGTGTGATTCATTCATTTGTCGGCTGTGTGTCGCCCTCTCTCATCAGCCTCCTGAGGTCAAACCTCTCCCTCAGGGCTATACCCGATACCTGCCAGATTTTATCCAGGTGTGTGTATATAGCAGTGAGTGAATGTGTGTGTGTGTGTGTGTGTGTGTGTGTGTGCGTGTGTGTGTGTGTGTCATAGCCGGGGAGATGGAGAAAGAGAGAGCGAGATCCTGATTGATGGTGAGAGAATGGGCGTGAAAGAGA
>OMKK01045205.1:0-13380 GCA_900302305.1 Polymixia japonica
CCGGAGAATGGGGAGAGAGAGCCCTTTGATCAGCGCAACCTGAGGAAAGAGGGAGATGAAAAGACGGAGCAGAGACGGTCGCGAGGCCTAAGTGACAGCAACAAGCAGCAAGATGGAGAGAGGAGATGGATAATGAGAGAACGAGAAATATAGATGGCGGGAGGGAGAGAGAGAGAGAGAGAGAGAGAGATCTCACAGGCTGGTGAAGATACGGCTTCAAGTCAGAGATGACTAAGCTGCGTGTCTGTGGATTCACCGAGGCCCCAGTACGTCTAAAGCCTCTGGCAGTGACACAGTGATGTTCCCTCTTTTCAAAGGAATCTCCCAACGCCTCTGTGATTTACATTAAAGGGGCCTAATAGAGCCTCTGTAGTTATGGTTGACATATTCAATTCTACTTAGCGTTTTAAATGTGATATTATGTGTTGGCGGGCAATGGCAAGAAGACAATCCTATTGAGCAAGTCAGAGCTTTACTAGACTTCATTCTGACCTAAACCCTAGTATGCTAGTGTGTTGGTCCAAATCACACCTGCGGATGGTTCAGTTGAAGACGGCCTGCGTCCAAGTCTGCGTAAAAGTAGAGCAGTGCGTATGACTTGACGTACCCCGAGTACACACCTACAGCGCTGTGTGCTAATCGCATATTCCTCATCTATAAATCTCCGGTCTCAGCCAAACTCCCAGGAGGTGTAAATGTTGTTAATGAGACACCAAGGTCAGGGGAATATGCTGATTCATTGCCCCGCTCGCGTCCTCCTTGAGTCAGTTCAGTCATCTATAACGTCAGTGAAGGAACACACCTGGTGAGACATCTGTTGACGAATTACATAAATTACATTCTAGAATACGGAGGAAAGAGGGCCGGTCCTACTCTCCAGGGGTGTGCCGTATCGTATTGTTCGCGATAATACCAGTATCATTTTATCATTTTTAATATGATAAAAAGAAATAATAATATTGTGATAATGGCAAGAGTCCGACTAACATTGCTACCAGCTCCACAGTGGAGGAGTTATACACTCTAGGTCTCGCTGGATTTAGATAACACATCCATTCACATCCGGGCTTTGCTATTGGTTTACGCTAGGAGGCTCCGCCTCGGCACCTGAGAAGATCTTTGCACTCACCGCCCAATCGGGGGGCAGCACCCGCGCAGCACCCTCCCCCTATATAACCCCAGTGCAAGCAGCGCTCGTCTCCCTTTTTTTTGAGAACGGATCGTCTGCGAACTTGGTATCACCATCTGGTGTCGCAGAAAATAAAATAATCATGTCTGCTTGTCATACATACAATCATGTCATAAAATAATTTAGTTTAACAACTATACATACACTTAGATAAAAAAGGATATAGAGTGAAATTCTCATTCTATAATACATTTCGGAGAAAATGTGGAAATATCGTCATATATATCATTATCATAAAAATTTCATAAAATATTGTGATATTATTTTTAAGCCATATCGCCCACCCTCACTACTCTCTCACCATTAGGTATGCCTCCCTACTAACAGCATACAGTAGCAAACAAGCTAGCCCTCCTTCCTCTGTGGGAGATCCTGGATGCCTCTGAGACAGGCTAGCATGGCTGTTTGTCATGTTGATGTAGTTTGGCTGTACTGTTGAAGGAGACAAGGTGAAAATGAAAGGAAAGGCCTGGAGCAGTAGCAGTCCAATTTAAAACTCAGACACCCACCACTCTTTGTGTGAAAATGAAAGGAAATATCTATAGATTAGGAAACTAATAAGGTTTGCAACACTGTTTGTTGTAGGCATTTAGGGTTTTGTGTTTGTGGCTTGATGGATTTGTGGCCCCATGGCTCCCATTCAACAAATGTGGCTGTCAATCACTTTATTTCCTAGTTATGATGATGCATATTAGAGACATCCATTAAGTAAGAAGCAATATAACTGATTTGATTTGAGTTCAACTAACTCTCTCTCTTTCTCTCCATTAGCATTCACCCTTGCATTATCCCTGTGGGCAGGACATGGTCAGCCCCAGACCTTCCTCATGCTGACTTCACTGACCTGCTTCTCTCTCTCGCTCTCTCTCTCTCTCTCTCTATGTAATATGCTTTACTGACATGATCCTTATGCTGGCATGAACATGAACAATAAAAGCACAACTATGCCAAAGCACCATTCTGCCCTGCATGCATTAGTGGGTGTTTTTCTTTGGGTGGTTAATATGGTTCTCCCTTTGCAATGTGCAGGTCCTTAACAGGATGCTTGCCCCAACAGGGCTATTGCATTAACTTGCCAAGTCAAGTTTATTTATATAGCCCTTAATCACATTACAGTCTCAAAGAGCTTTACAAGCCCACGATCACAAAGAAAATACCCCCTGACCTTAACCCTCCATTGGACAGAAAAAACCTTAGTTAGGTAAAAATTGAAGAAATCTTGGGAAGGCAATGCAATGGAGGGGATCCATTGGTCAGGTGTGCAATAGGTGCCGAGTGGGCAGATTTCAATCAAGTTGCAGGTTGTAAATGGAACAATAACAAATATACAATTGGACTAATGGGGCAGTAACAAAAGACTAAGGAAGTGAGAGTGTCCAGCCGAGCCAACATCATAACAGTCTCCAGGACGTCAGCGCAGCCAGGCCAGTACAGTCCCACTCATCGCCCCAACAATCGTCTTAATGTCACGGCAACACAGGCACACCTCCCTAGGGAGGAAGAACGGGGACCCACTCATAGCGACAGTAGAGACATTCATTCATCCAAGCACAGAAGGAGACATGACACACAGCATTAGACATGATAAAAAGGAAACAACGTAAACAGCATGAGTTATAAGAGGATGAATGCAGAGGAGACAGCTAGGGGTCAAACCCCCGACTGCTACGGGAAGGGGGAGGTGGAGGAGAGTAGTGGGAGATCACAGAGCGGATGTGGCAGTGGGACACAGGGGATCAGGCGACGGGATACATGGTTGGACACACTGAGGGGGGGGGGGCAGCAAGCTGGTGTCCGTAGACCTGGAAAGACAGGGAAGCGAGAGACCCATACACAGCATCCAGACCATCCAGACACTAGCCCACTCACACAGACAGAACAAGGGATAGAGGTTAGCCATACGACTCATGCATATAGCAGGAGGGATGCATACCTAGGCTACAATCCATCGGCATGCACATAATCCAGTGCTAACTAGGAGGCTAACCTAGTTCTGAAGAGACTGTCACTCCCAGATTAGACCAGCTGTGGTTGACTGTGCTTAGAGAATTCGCTAGTGCTAACTAGGGAGACTAGCCTTATTTATACTACACTCAAACTGTGCTAAACTATAGGCTTGGGCGATTGGACGAATATATCGGCGATTGGTCCAATCGGCAGTTGGTTTTTTTTGGGTGTTTTTTGGGTGATTTTTGTCCTTTTATTTTGCTAATTTAATGGTCTGCCTCCTTGAGAATTAAACTCGAACTCGAATAATTAACCTGTAAAGCGCAATTCAAAGCGTGCGCAAGTGGCAGCTGGAGTTGGGCCACGTCCACGTTGTTGTTGCACTGATTTCCGACGAGTCTTTCACAAAACATCGCAGTGCCTGCAGTGACGAAGTGACAATTAAGCCGTCTTTAGTGGTTGCTGTCCGATCGATTGGTGCTGAAAAGCAACGTCAATTCATCAATCATATTTGAGAACTAGACCCAAAAACTGTATTTGCAGTTGTGCACCTCTGATTATTTAATAGCATAGTTATGTTATCCTCACTTTGTTCATTTGGAGCCTGCAAGCGGAGGCGTCCTTCACAGGCTTACATGAATGTTAATAATTACCAATAATTAGAATGTTATCAGTGTGTCACTATGTCAGACAAATTCAGAAAATTCATCTAGAAAATGAGGATAAGGCCCCGGAGGGCGGCAGAGTATAGACAAAATGGGTGCCTAGAACTATTTCTGGATACTGAGGGTCGTAGGACGAGTAGCTCAAAAGATTCAAATTTGCTATTAGTGTTGGGACTATATATGACATTTACATTACATTACATACATTACATTTACATACATTAGGGCTACACCGCCACTTTTTTATTTAGTTTTACGAGTAACATCTGAACTAGTATAGTTTGGGGGTGAAGGATCAAATCATTAACCAACAATGATTTTGGAGCAAGTGATCTGATATTGATAAGCCCAATTTTAAGATGTTCGCCAATTCTGGAATTATTAGGCCGATCTACAACCGTCACGGCAGGTCGGTTAGGTCTAATTGTAAACAAATTGCTCCGATTTACAATGGGCAAGTGCCTGGAATAGTTGTAGGCGCGGTAGGGACGAGACAGGCTACTAATAGGATAAGTTAAAGTAGAATTGTTAGCTTGAGTAATGCTGCTGCTATAAGGTGAAGTAGTACTCAGCTCTGGGAATGTTGCTGCTGCTAGAGGGTGCAATAGTGATTAGGTTATTTTGATCTACAGTCACTAAGCCAGGAGACCTGTGGGTGATATGGCGAGGGAGGGAGACAGTCTCAATCTCATATACTATGCTGTCTGGTTCTGGCAGACTCCACACCCGCAGCAGATATATGCCTAGCATGCTCTCTAACCACCTGCAACCCAGCATGCTCTGAAGGCGAGTGTCATGTCACGTTCAACCACCGATCTATGCACTGATCTATGTTCTCAGATAGGTGGCGCCTAACCCGGTAGGGTGAAAGCCGTCCGCCTTTAGCATGCCAGGTCAACGCCAGAAAGAGGGCCAGTAATCCATGATCATTACATAACCACACCAGCAGAAGCTACTCTACTAAAAAGCTCGTCGGTCTCACCCAGCACAGGTAGGGGACCAGAGACAATGAACTGATGCCTGGTGAGATTTTCTGGTGAGATCACAGACCCTGGCTACGTTGCTCTTTGCAATCTCAGATTGCTTCGGTCTAGCGTCGTTGGTGCCGACATGAACTACAATGTTGCTAAAGTTAGTCTCTGCCTTAGCAAGTGCCTTACCCTTATGTCTGGCCTGTTGTTTGCCAGCACCCTAATGTCGGGAGCTCTGGCCCCGGGAAGGCATACTACGTTGGCCGGCGTCTTCAGCCCGATGTTGCGGGTGATGGAATCGCCGATAACGAGGGTGCGGGGTTCAGCTCAGGCCGGAGGAGCAGGTGGAAGCCGGCCACAGGGACTACCAAGCAAGGCAAAGCGATTTGCAACCGGGACAGGGGGTTGCGAATCGGGCCGCATGCTAAGGTTGGGTCGGAGAACAGACTGTGCACTAGAATAGTGTTTCCTAGAGTGAATGTATGTTTGGTTTGTTGAGATCTGGGCTTCCTTCAGCAGGAGGCAGCAAAGCGCAGAACGTAAGGTTTACAACAATGGATGATTAAAGCATCAAACTGTCAAGTGTCTGGTTGTATCATATTTTAGTAGGGGGGAGTGCTCCAGCAGTGATTACAAGGTATACTAGTGCGGCTAACTTCTCTACAACATGCCGTCGCCATTTTGAGACACCCACTGGGATAGTGGCACAGCTGTGGCATAAGAGATCTGGGGCAGTCTCTGATTCAACTAAGAGTTTCTCAACTGAAAGAAAGAAAGAAAGAAAGAAAGATGGAAGTGTCTGCAGAATAGTGCACCGTGTATTTGGTTGATTGTAATTCATAAATTACAAATCAAATAACCTACTTGTACCTATTATTGGACAGGCAGAGTTTCCAAGTAAGGCCAACTCTATTTGTCTTTCAAACTAGTGGTAGACTAGCTGTTGACTAGTAGTGAAAGTTACAGAACGTTGCAAACCTCTAAACTCCTGGCATGAAGACAACTCCCACATTGCAAGCTGTTAAAGTTAAGTGTTATCTTCTTCAAATGGCTAGACAAAAACATTTATAATGCAAATGGTCTGTCCTGCCAGGGTGAGAACATTCTGGAAATTGGAGCCATTTCGGGCAAACTACACAACATTTTGTCTTTTCTGATGATCACCATGTCAGATTAGGCGACCAGAGTCATCTAACAGATTCACGTCTTGTTTGTGAGGCAGTGCACACTACATGTTTGACTGCAGCATATACTGTACAGTTGCTGTCTTTCATGATCCTTTTGGCCAAGTTTATGCACTAGAGTGCACTATGCTCCCATTGGCCCCATTGGTCCCAAAGGCAAAAAATTTGGACATGCTAGACTTTTCATCACGGGTTGTCGCAGACGCTACATTGGTCATCTTGCACCATGTCACACTACACGTTGTAAGACTCCCAATCGTCGTTTGCGATGGCGGTACTGCACATGCAAGATGTCAAAATCGGGCTGATATTGTGTAGTCTGAGCCCAGCATTTTCCTGTTGTGCATAAGAACTCCTATGGCTAATCGTAATGAGTCCTATTCCAAAATACTCCACAATAACCTTTGCAGTAAAAACTATTACCTGAGGTTTATCATTAAATACCTAATACAAACATATTATGATCCAGCCAGCAAAAATGTATTTGGTCAACCAAGTTAATTTAAGTGATTTCCTCTTCTTACCAACTATCCTTGAAAAGTACAATAATTTATTTTAATATTGTGCTATCAACCATTTTGTGTAGGTAGGTGCGTAGGTGACATGTTTTGTTTTTTTGTTTCAGATGATGGATAACTCATTTTGGAACTAACTTAACACGTTATCACCAAAATCAAAAGTTCATAATCCATCTGTATTCTCTTCAGACTATTTTGGTTCATCCTCACGAGGATCCAAAGTGGTTCAAGGTACTAAAAGCCCCGAGAGAGCCTAGTTCAGTGCCCCTGCTCCTCAAACACTTCACAGTGCCCTGCAGACATACCTTGCCACAGTTTCAACAAAGAAAGAAAAAAAAGAAAAAAGACTCCTATGGAATCTCGTGTCTGAAAACTCGACAGAACACCGTACTGTATTCTACAGTTCTGCAGATAAATGTCATCCTGTACCCACTGTATGGTACAAAGACTTAACTATAGAATAATCATATCATACACCTTCTGATGACCGTTTGATTCTACGCTACAAAAACATGGCACAGCTGTCAGCACAAGGATTACCTCGACCTTTCCAATGTCATGTTCTGCAACATTCTCTCACTATATCCCATTACACTGCCTGATATATGATCAGCATATAATGTACGGGTGTATTAAAGTATTTTACATCAGTGCATGCGCTCTCCCTACATCCTTCTTGGGATGATGTGATTTGCAACTAAAGCTTTTTTTTTTCCAAGAGCCATTGATTCAGATGTACAGTACAGGCACGTGTCACCAAGGGAAAATAGGCCACCAGCAAGCGATACTTCATTAGTAGCGCTTTTCACTGTTCACACACAAACCGCTCCCACGTCGGCGAAAGAAGCAGAGAACGTTGTGTAAAGTGCCATCAACCAAACCAAAGGAGTTATCTGCCAGCACTTCAGCGGCGGAGTCGGTGTTCATATTTCTTTGCTGCGTTAGAATTAATGGTGGTGCAGCCATACTAAAAAACCTTTCAGAATGAACTGTTGCCCGTGTTTTAGAGTAACATCTTACCACCGCAGGTGGTTCCAAACTGTATGTGATAGTGATGAAACGCCGCAAACGGTGATATACACCAAGGTGCGATACTTCAGGGGAATTATCCTGTCTCCTCTGTGTTTGCATGCAGGAGCTCCTGTAACGGTTTGCTTTGCTTGTCGGCGCTGTGTTCTTGGCATGGCTCCACCTGCACCTTTGTTTATCTAAAATCGAACCCAGCAAGGCCGCAAATGCAGACAAATTAGATTTTCCCCATTACAGTCCCATGTTTTTTTTTACAATTTACTCTTCTTTCACCCAAGTATCTATTCTCTCATCTCGATCTCACTTTGACTCACATCAAGATATCAAAAACGCATGCTGGCTTTTCACATTATGTAGAATTCTGGAAAAGGCCCAACGTTTGGTCATCGCCATTAAGCTCTGGATGCAGACGGTATCATGGTACTCCAGTTATCCCTAGATATGGTAACTCACTCTACTCAATTTGCTTGTCCTTCTCTCGGGGCAACTGCAGAAACAAATGGAGTGATTATGACAATTTCCGGCGTGGAGTAATTGCATATTCTCAGAGGAACACCTGCACAGTGGTACACTCACAACCTTATTGCGGCGCTGGTGCAGCAGATGTTTTTGCTAGCACTCCAAGAGCAGTCCAGATGTCTGCTTTAAGCCTGTCTTCATGATTGTTGCTGGGAAGAAACAGCAGATTGCCGCGGCACGCCCGGATCACTTGGAGTCTGTTATGCAAGGGAAAACCGTATTGAGTCTGTTTTTGGCTTAACCTTGATTCTTCATGCCCTTCTGTGCCTGTTTCTTCGGTTAAAGGGACCCGTTGTAGGTGTCTGTTTTCGGCATTATTCCATATCTCCTTAAATACAGATGGATGAGGATAATTTAATTGCACTGTTTATGAAAAGTCGTCTTTAATAGCCTTTGTAACTCATCAAACTTAAAAGTTAGCACTTCGCAAGTATGTTGTCCTTTAGAGGTCATAAGAGCACAAAAACCTACTTCTGATGCCATGTTTCCTGAGGGATTTAGAATGTAATAACCTTGAGGCTGTTCTACTAATTGCATGTCAATGTTACATGTCAGTAATAACCCCTGGCCGTGAACAACTGTAGCTCTTGATTGTAGATATATTAAGACTGTGACCTCGCTCATGCAGACCAGCGGTCTCTGAGGCCCTGACCACTATAACACCACTGTGGCAGTCCAATTTAAAACGGGGCTACTTTGAAAACGACAAAAGTAAGCAATACTTAACGTTTAGCTCAAAGCCCCCAATATAGCCAGTGACTAACAAAGCAATCAAATCAAACATTTAAAAAATATTATAAAGGTTATAGCACATAAACTGCTGTTTTATAGTAGATTATTCAGTGTGAGCGGTGTGTGTTTTTTACCTATGAACATCCCATGTGGTTTTACAGTAGGCTAGTCTGTTCTTGTCCTACTTTCCGGTGTGCCTGTCCCCCCTCCTTGTTGTGCTGTCTGGTGAACGTGACGCCTTGGCCCTCCTCTCCGCGTCCTCCCTGGGGTTTCAGACAGCACTACCACTCGCCGCAGAGACGAGATGGCTTGGATTGAACCCATCCATCTTCTTTGCCTCTATAAAATCCAATTCCCTCCCTCATGCAAGCATCCCTACTGACAAACATCCATCTTGCTTTACCCATGAATCTGGGCCGTCTGGTCGGCGGTTGCAAGCACATTGTTTGTTTCAGTTAAAGCCTTCTCCTCCCTACTCCCGTCAATAGTCTCCCGTCCTATTCCCTCTCCAGAAAGTGGCAGGCTGCGGTCTTGTAACTCACGGGGTCGGTCTGACACTATATTTAATGCTAACAATATCATGGCAGCAGGAGGGAATGAGGTACAACTCCTTGCCGCCAGCAGCAGCTGCCCCAAATCAATAAACAGGATGTTGAATTGAGGATCACTGCCGTAACCAGGTTGCTGCTGGTACCATCGGCCGTATTCCAGACAGCGATAATAGCATCATTGGTAATGCTATGGGTCTCAACAGGCTGTAATTGAAAGTGACTTATTCAGTTACATATAAATCCATGTTTCCCATGGGGTTTAGCAAGCCTCTATGAGGCCTCAATTGGCCCCTGAGACAGCAGAGAGTGTAATAACAAAGAAGGTATCTTAGCTCGCTAATGGCAACTACCCGCCAGGATAATTGAAAATTAGAGGTGTCATGTGGTGCCTTTCTCATCATGGCTCAGTGAAGTAATTGTGTTTATATGAAACACCCTCTAGTATTGATAAATATAACAGTAACCCCGCCAGCTTTGCGTCACCATGGTGATACTTGGATGGATGGTCACCGTCACTATGGAAAATGATTGAGCGGCAGTCTATGTGGTATGTAAGACACACTACTCCATTGGTATTAAATGTGTGGATTTGACAGCAGTATTGTACCCTGACTTCACATACAGTCCAGAGAGTTCCTGCCTAGTGGTTGGCCTGATGTGGGCACTAGTTAACCTGAGGCTCACTGACTATTAGGCCACATCACCATTCAGCAACCTTGCTGAGAGGCAGCATGGCCACATTGTTCCATCGCAGCTTCATTGTCTTGAATGCATACTGGGTGACTGCAGAGCGTGGCTGGGGGCTGTGACCTGTTGTTACACTGCTAAAGCCACTGCCAGGGTTACATAAGCCCAGAACAGGCCCACAGCAATGTAAAATATGGTCACTGGTTCACTGGACAGCAGCGGTCCTGTGCCTGCCTGTCTGCCTGTTTGATGGATATTATTTTTCAATGGCCTCTCCCCTGTTAGAACTACTAATAGAAAATCATCTGATACTGCCTCATGTCATTCATTGGTGGTTCATGGTTTTCTCACTGAAATCTCTGCTAGCCTCAAGGCAAGACCATGATTGTGGTGGATTCTTTATACATGTATGGCGAATGTTTGAATAAGCAAGACTGGAATTGAATCCCAAAGGGTCACCTACTGTAATGTTCAACATGCCATGTTAGAACTGGGCATAAATCTGTTTCTGTTTTGATTTACGATGAATGTCACTAAGAAACACTCCAGCTATGAAAAGCATTGGCTCACGGGTAAACATGAACAGGTTGTAGCTCGACAGCCTGTCCCTCACCTACCTGAGACCCCACCTGGCACCCGCTAGCTTCATGCTAGGGCAGAATGCAGTTGGTCCATTTAGCCTGGACGCCCAGGCTAGTCTTCCTAATCCTACTGCACCAAACCCATTACAAGCAGATAAAGAGGAAGTTAAAGATTGTTGCCATGCTGTTTTGGCTAAATTAATAAACCAATACTGGATTGACTGTAATGAGACCACTGGAACATCATGCAACGAAATAGCAAAAGGAGAAGACACTATTTGAAGTCAAGCAAAAGTCTTGTGTAACAGACAAGCTTGAGGTTAACATTTTGATTCAGGAGGCCCAACACTTTAGTAGGCAGCCTGAAGGTTTATTATGTAAGGATAACGCTTGCACACACACACACACACACACACACACAAAGAAATATATTCATATTGTTTCATAGTTAAAAATCGCTGGCTTATTAGTATACATTTTAATCTCACCACACTAAATCAAAGAACTTCAAGTATCTAAGAAGTGATCTCTTCACTGCTGCATCTTCATCTAGTGAGAGAGCTGAAATAAATGATTACTGACCCTTGCAGTTTTTTTACAATTGTTTTTTACAGTTTTTTACAAAACTCTTCACACAGTTAGCAGAACAGCAGACTATGTGGACCAAACTGAATGATTTTTCATTGCTTTGACACAAAATGTATTCAATGAGTTCTTTTCTCACCTTAACTCAACCACCAGCAAAACTACAGCCCATTCTGCAATGTTTACATACTCTTTTCAAAACTGTTAAATGTAAGTTCAAAACCTAACATAGCCAACATAATGCAAGTGGAAATCAATTTGCTAAATCATAAATACCACGTTGAAATATATTCAAAATCCGAAAGAAAAAAAGTAGATAATGGTTATAGAGACAAATGGTAAAAAAACGATTGAAGTTATGTAAATGAGACCAACTGCAGCTGATTCCCGTCTCAGTTGGAGAGTGGTGTTTTCAATTCCATTACCATCTATAAAAGGGGATGTCTGTGGGATGATTTCTTTAGTAAAGATGGATGCAGCAAGAGGCAGAGAAGAGGAAGAAGAGAGGCCTGGAGAGGAAGAGGCAGAGGGAGAGGAGTATGCATGCATGGTGGAAGACAGCAGAGAGGAAGACCACGAGATGTAGCCTCAGATGAGATTAGGGCTAATGTACATCATTTTCATTTTGTGTATTTTGGAATTACTTTATGCCAGAAAAAACAAGGCACATTGAAGCCTTTACTGTAGCATTTCTGTGGGTCGTTCCTGCAGCATATACTGTAGTACATTCTAGAAAGAGCTACCATCCTTTTTTGTAATGGAAAGTGTGTTTAAAAAAATAAGACAAGATGTATAAATTTTTTATACTATCAACAATAACAAAAGAAAAATATATATATATATACACAGAAGAAAAACATAAAATTATGCATGTACTGTAATGCTGTTGTTAGTGTTTTTTAGGTCATTGCGTTATGAGTGAAAAAGTGATCTTGTTGGGAGAAAACTAGTGCTGGTGTTTTGGTAGAATGATTTGATTTTTGAGACATGTGTGCAGTGTTTTGTTCGTTTTGGTACGTTTTGGGCATGAAATGAAATGTTGTGCCAAGCTGCATGTTGACGCAGAGAACTGTGTGAAGAGTTTTGAAAAAGCGAACTCAGTATTGAGAAACGCTTGTAACCAATTGTAAAACACTGTAAAAGCAGTCAGTAGAAATGTCATATGGCAATTTAGCCTCAGTCACTCCCTTCCTCCCTCCCTCCTTCCTCCCTCCCTCCCTCCCTTCTCTCCTCACTGCTCCTGCTACCCATCTGCCAAAGGAACTCCAGACTCTGGTCATCTGTGTTTATCTGTGTGTGTCTGTGTGTGTGTGTGTGTGTGTGTGTGTGTGTGTGTGTGTGCGCGCGTGTGTGCGCGTGTGTATGTGTGAGTCCTGAATGTCACAACGTAATGAGAATGGATATGACAGTGACAGGGCCATCAACGAATGGAACACAGGCTGTCTCCTTCTCTTCTCATGACGCATGGAACGTGTGCGCAAGCACCGCACGCACGCACACACACACACACACACACGTGCACACACACACACACGTGCACAAACACAATCTTGTTCTATCTAAGACAGTGGGTGCAATTGAGCCAAGACAATAACCAAACTCTATTTACCAGGCCTCATTCCCTCATTCGGACCCGGAGTAATTACTTTTAAATTGCAAAACTGAGGAACATTAACAAACGGATGCGGCAATTTAGGTCTGCCCGGAGGCTAGACAGCTTGTTTTCAAATGGAAATGAAGGTATGTTTTGCTATTGTCCACTGCAATATCGCTGCGTTATGGTTTAAGGCTTTTTCTGCGTGGCTGATAAAAGCAGGGGACACTAGCCGTGTTTACTGGTCCTATTATGCCAGACGACTGCTTGGAGCGAGGATAATTCTAGCTTAATACCAGCGCTGTCGGTAGAGAATGTCACTCCTTATACTCAGATAGACGGACACGCGCGGCTGCACTGCCAGATATATCAACACAGACACTTTACTGATACTCACAGTAAGACAACGTCAACAGAGGATCAGTTATGCAGACACAGAGACACACACACACACACACACACAGGCGCATACATACACACGCACGCATACAAGCGTTTGAAGCCAAGAGAACATGCACAGAGGAGGAACAGACGTTTTTTCCTGTCAGGGTCAGAGCACATCAATAGCAGCCATGATTATTATGATCATCTATAATGAGGAGGCCACAGGGGTGAGTGTCTCTTCCTT
>OMKK01045214.1:0-12108 GCA_900302305.1 Polymixia japonica
CCAGGCCCGCTGATGTTGGGGGTACAGTGATGCAGATGAGGAGGAGGAGGAGGAGGAGGAGAGGTCCGCGGGGCCGAGCTGCTTTCCACACGCACAAATTCAGTCCATCTTTTCCTTCTGCACCAGCTTGGGTGCGTCTACAAAGTCCCGGCCGTTGAAGAGGATGACTCCGGCGGTCACCACGCTGGCTGTGCCCCAGAACAGCACGTAGGCCAGGGTCTCCGTCCAGGTGTCACCTAGGACGGGAGAGGTCACAGTGAGTATAAACGGCACGAGGCAGGGGGGGGGATGAATGCTCCAGAATGCAGGCGCCAGGGATGGTCTTACCAGCCATTAGCAGGCAGATGATGCACATGGAGAACGCTACGACCATGATGATAGGCAACTGGAGGGAAAGAGGGAAGAGAGTCGCATTAAATACATCAGGGCATTAAACGTAAAGCGGCCACACGCTTCCTGGTTGCTTTTTTACCGTTAGGAACTTCCAGTCTTTGGGATCACGGAGGGGTGTGGCCATGTCTGCCTCGTCGACAGCGTAGTTTCCAAGAAACAGATCGATGGAGTCCTGCATGAAAGGGGAGGTACGTTAAAGACATGCATAAGCATAAATAACAAACAGTCACTGTAACTGGATAGAGACACACACACACACACACACACACACACACACAAATACACACACACACACACAAACACCTACCTGTCTGAAGCCATCTGAGAAGTTGTTTTTGTAGTATCTGATCATGGAGTTCCAGCCATCCATCAGCAGACCCCACTGTGTCCTCTTCCCTGTTCTAAAAGATGATCAGCGTTATGATTCACTATCATCATCACCACCATTTTGAAGAAATGTCCTTCACACTCCGCTGAAAACAACATGGCATGAAGCTCTCAGCTGTCAACAATAGCTGATGCACTCAACACACAAGCGCACCGTTTTGGTTTATTTTCGGTCCACCTTTCTAACGCTAGTCCCAGTTGAATTGTGTGCGCGCGCGTGTGTGTGTGTGTGGTAGTGTACGATAGATTTGAGTCATTCGTCATTGCACTTAAAGGTAAGGAGATCTTGTTTGGCGTGTTGGTTGATGCCAAGCGAACATTTGGAACACTCACCTTGTAAAGTCCGTCTTCAACGCTCCTGTACCGGCGTACTGCTTGGCACATGCGTTCGCATTGTCTGCCCACGCTGCATTTGACATGACATGACATGTTCAAACATTAAAAGTGAAAAGGCCAACAAAATATTAATGTAAGAGACCTGAAAAGAGAGGGTAAATAATTCTGTGAAAATGATTATGGTCACAGCTGTGTGAGGGAGACCCCACCATTTTTGTATATCTTCTCAAAGTCTGCCTGGTCCTCGATCTGCTGGCCCACGTGAAGGACTCCCATTCTCTGGTGACACACATGAGATATCGGGGTTGAGATGCTGCAGCCCAGAACCAACAGTTACTGGCCTGTTGTAAAACATGTTTGGTGCAATCGCAGGGAGTTTAAAGGTCCTGTACAGTAAAATTCATGTTATGAATCTATTTTGTTTCTATTGGGAGGTTTTGGGGTTAAGTATTATCAGTAAAAGTGTGGAGAATGACAACTGCATTTCCACTGGTAAAATCTAATGTGAAAATGCCTGCCTATCTACTCTTGTAAAAAATATATTTTCCCTGTGTGCGCTCTGCTGTCAACCGAAATGAAAGCAAACAAACAGGTGTTGTGCCCCATTTTAAAGGAACACGCCAACATTTTGGGAAATACACTTATTTGTTGTTTTACGCAGAATCAGACGAGGGAATTGGTATAAATTTACGTCCAGTACAAAGATCGTTCTGGGTACATGCTAACCTAGCTTAGCATAAAGACTGGACGCGAGTAGGTAATGTAGCCCCGCTCCATCAAAATCACCTTCCAAAATCAACAAAGCTGTCTTAATTACATGTTGTAGCTTGTATATTTAACACGTGTAGAAATAAAAGTGTAAAAACGAGACGTTGTCGTTTTTAAAGCACTTAGCGTCTGGACCTATTTCTTGTCTCGTCACTGGGCGTAGTGATTGTGCGCGCGCCGGGGATCAAGTTCTAGAAATAGGTCTAGACGCTGGCATATTTTTTGGGGTGTATGACTGTTCAGGCTCTTTAAGGCAATAACAACAACAACAACAATTTAACACACAAAGCCCCCATTTTGTATGATTTCGTTACAACATTGCAGATGACACTTATCTGACCTCTCTTTCCCTACACAAACATTTACATAGTATCTCACTCCTTTGAACCAAAAGGTCCTGAGAAAGACACAAAAGGATACCTGGGACATTTATGGCACCTGTGGCAAGACCATAAAAGCTTGCCTTTTTATGACCGCTCGGTCTTTATAACTTAACAAAAGTGCATGTATGTATTCAAAGTCCACAGTTACAGACAACAGCAAAGACTTGCTAAGTTGTTGTAAGTATATCCATTTTCAGGAATTTGTTCCAACATAATACTTGGTTCTGCCAGAATGTAGGTCATGAGTAAAAGGTTTATGACGGAGACTGCATGAAGTTTACATCTGTTCATAATGGCAGCAATTCATAAAACATGTATCTTAAATGATATTGGCAAATATAAGGTTAGCCATTGGTTTAACAGTTAACGAGGGAGGCCATTTTTCATGATCAGTATTTGATCTTTCTTTACCGAATAGAAATAAGCTTGGCAAGCAACAGCGTCTGGCTTGCTCCGACAGCCCATAAAGGTTGCGTATGGGTGTTTTCAGAAGCTTATGTAGAGTTAAAAGATATGAGCCTGCAGTATATTATATACTGATGTCTGTACAATAAACAAATATACAGAAGCTGGGATGTATGGAGTGTCTGTCTCCCACCTGCAGCTGTGACTGCAGCGAACGTCGGGCCAGCAGGCTCTGGATGACGTTGGTACGGTCCAGACAGTCCATGCAGTTGCTCCGGAACGTGCCCTCCTGCTGTACGAGCACCTTCCCGTCTGAGTCCACCAGGAAGTACCTGCATCGCACACGGTTACCACCGACACTACAAACTCACACAAAATGCAAAAGCAAACCGATGCAAAAAAGAAAGTCCTACCCGAATTCATCCTGTATTTCTGCGGCCATGTCCACCAAGATCTGCAGGCGGTGCCACCTCATCCGACTGCACTCCTTATGAAAGTCGAATGCTATGTACCTAAAGGCAAAGCAAGCGAGAAACATTAAACAAAAACAACTCTGTGAACCTTACAGTGTGCAAGGTTAGACAAGGTCGACAGGGTTCGAAGAATATATGAGAGAAGATCGGGGTCCTTACTTGATCATACCATTAGCCAAAGTGTTCACCATCTTGTCAAAGGCAAGCTCCAACGGCTTCTCTGAGCCTTTTTGGTTGATCTGTGAGAAAGGGATAAAAAAAGGACAAACTCAAAAGCATAAATAAAAATAAAACAAAAACTCACTCACGTAATGAACCACATGCTTTGAGAATGTCTTCTACCTGGTTTGATGTTACACAATCCTGTAGACCATACCAGTTTACCATACAACATTAACAGCAAGAGTGGGGCTACACTCCTCTAACGGGTTCTGCTGGCTCGTCCAATCCCCTGCTCAGCGCGGCACATTGAAAATCTGCATAAACGTCTCGTCCAATTAGCGAGGCTCTACTCTATTGTATGGCACATCTGCTCAAACCCTTCCACTATTTTCAGCGCACTGAAGAAGCATCACAAACGAGAATGAACTGCCTGCCGTCAAGCATGACGTCATTCTAGGATTGCAGCAAGTACTGCCCCAAGCTGCCCTGGTCTCATTGCTGGATCAGTGCGAGGAGTGATTTGAATGCCTCAGAGATTTAAGATTTCGCCTGCCGCTGACTGGAGACACCTGATCTTCCTGATGGACTTCCAGTTGCTGCTCGCTCCGCTTCGCTCCTGCTCGCAACTAGCCTCTACCGATACTAGCTGAATCAACGGTTTACGATTACGATTGTAACTCAGAATCACTGTATACATTATATTACCATCTACTAATTTAGCCCTAATGAATACCACTAAATTACAGTTGGTATGGGCACTCAGTTTCAGGTAGCTACCGTTACACTCGCTAGCCTAGTCTAGCCTCTCTAGGAAGATAGTGTAGTTACCGTAGATGTGACGGGCACACCAGATAGCCTAGGATCCAGGTCTGCTAGCAGGCCTACTATTGTTAGTCCTAGCACTAGCCGAAATTGTCCAGACAGCACAGCCCCATCCTTGTCCCAGTCTCGTCTGGTAGGAGGATCTGCAAGAGCCAGCCGTTGGTTGGCTCTTGCAACCTGTCCCGGTTGCAAAATGCTTTGCCTTCATATAATTACATTTGTCACTTTCTCCTGGCATTGTGTCAACTACATTCAAAACAGCTGTAATTAAGTTGCTACTTAAAAAAAAAAAAAACCTTGATCCAGAAATCTTAAACAATTGTAGGCCAATTTCTAACCTTCACTTCTTTTCCGAAATACTTGAAAGAATTGTAGCAAACCAAACTATTGATGACATGTCTACTAACAATCTATTTGAACAATTCATTCATTCCATTCTACAGAAACTGCGCTCACTAAAGTGGTCAATGATCTTCTGCTAACTAGTGATGCCAATTCAACCTGTCTTTTTGTTGCTTGATTTGAGCATAGCTTTTGATACTGTTGATCACAACATACTTCTAGATCACCTTGAGAGATTCATTCATATGCAGATATCCGTTTATAGATTAGCTGAAGAGTAGCTCCTCCTCTCTCCTCCCCTGTAGCTCTCATCAAGAATGCCACTATAGTGTCCCGTGTGCAAGACGCTCCATCTAGAGGCCATCGCGCGTCAGCACCACCGTCCCTGTCTGTAGACTCGGCGGTCATTTGACCACTAACACCACGGAATAAGTAGGTACAACTGGCCCGCAGAGCCCATTAGAGGGCGAGGTCTGTGAGATATAGAACAATAGTCAGCTTTTTAACTCTATGATCAGAGGAAAAACCCTCTAACCTTCTGGCCCTACTGAACCTCCCGTGCCCTGTAGCACGTGGAAGGGTTTAATCGTGGGGAACGATGCCTTTTATAGGCAGATGTCCCATACTATAGAGTAGGGCCTCACCTATTGGGCGAGACATGTATGCAAGTTTTCAGTGTGCCATGCCGAGCACAGGATTAGACAAGTCAGCAGAGCCTGTTAAGAGACATTGAGCCTGTTAAGAGACATTGCCTGTGATCACAGAACTAGAGTTACAAAGCTAGCCAAAATTTGCTCTCTGGTTTTATATCTAGTTCTCAAGAGTGGTTTTTTAATAAATGCTGAATTTTTGACACCGGCACGTTAAACTCCCCAGTAAACTACTAAGCAAGCGATCTAGATAAACAGCTAGCCCATCCTGCCACAGACAAGGAAGAGTGAAATATCAGTCAACTGTTTTCAAAAACACATAAGTAAACAAATTATTTTCCTCCAGATGCAGTTATTAAAGACTTCTTCTAGTCTTACCAAATTCAAAATCACTTGTTTTCCATAGAGAATAATCTGGGAGTCAAAATGCCTCTGGAATCCATCCATCTATAAAAGCAACAATATAGTGAAGAGGAAAACTGTATGAGAAATAATACAAATACAAAACATTTTTTTGTTTTTGAATAAGTATAAAGATATCTTACATGATTAACTGTTTTGCTAATCTGTGGCTTTGGTTTGTATTTAAGATTAGGCCTCTGGGACCAGTAGAAGGGGATGGAGCCTCGAGTCTGTGAATGAATAAAAGTCATAAAAGTCAATAAGAGTCAACCCAATAACTTGCCACTTATTGCATACATAAATGTACCATTCATCAATGAACCATTACATTAACACACATTTCCTAACACACTTCCCAGACAACATGCTATCAGACTTGCATAAGAGGACTTTGAGTGTTGTGAAAAACACTTAAAGCACTTAAGGTGTGACATAACTCCCCCAATAAAATTACATACTGACACAGAGTACTAATAATCCTGTGGGGTTAACACATTGTATCTGAAGGGCTGTGTTTTATGACGTTATTCACCCAATGGGGTTGAGACAAAAGACCGTGGGCCATCCCCAAGTGCTCACCTGTACGAATGAAGCCTTGCCCCCGTTGTACTGAACAATCTGTTCAGTTTCCACAAAATTTGCAGCATGGCCCTCTGAATCAATGCCTAAAGACACAAACATGTAGCACTATTTCACAAGACGACTGAGGAAAACACCGGTGCAGTGACAGCTGACGGTGCTCTCTTGCAGACTGAAACTGGACAGTGGAGTTACCTCGGACATAGTAGCGAACACCAGCTCTGAAACAGCTCCTCCTAGAGATTATGTTCCACTCAAAGACCTTTCCATTGATGCAGCATGACTTCATGGTGATGACTGGTTGATGTGAGGTTGAGGATTCAAGGATTCATGTAGTTACATGTATTTGTGTATATTTTATTTATGTATTATATCTTGTAGCATGCATTCCTAGGATTCATGTGCTGCAAGCATTATTTCTAGATTTGATGGGTACTTTATGGCCATTTTTATCAGGGATAAACACAATGCCCTCGTTATCCAACACTGCCTTGGACCAATATTAAACATGTGGAACATTCATCACTCATAAACCTGCAGCTAAAACAATGAAGGTGAGATAAGATAAATAAGGAAAGATATGTCCATTAAAGACTAATAAACCAGCATTATGCCAAATAATATTTAAGGAAGGGAAAATGATTTGCTTGTGGGCAACTTTTCACCAGAATGCTCTACAGCTTAGTCTTGGGACTGACAAAAACAATCCAAGGCATTGAAATATTTCTACTAGCTTACACATTTACATCAGGAGTGTAGGCTTTAAAAATCTAAATTTTACAATCATCTGACAATCGGCTGATTGGAAGGAAGGCTGTGCCTACTGTGATTGCATTTACCGTTCCAATTCTAATCTCTGACTCTCTCTAGTGGCTCAGCAAGAAAATAGCAAAAAATCCATCCTTTACTACTACTGTTCCCCGCGAAATGTCCTAACGAGGTGTTAAAGGTCATATATGTAAGTTTTGCACTTAGATAATTAAATCAAAAAATAAGGCATCATCCGAGATCATATACATATACTAATTAAAAGTATTGCTTTTCCTGAAAAAAACAACAACCCCAAAGCGATTGAATTCTAATTGAAAAACATTTTGACTGTCTGATTACACAACAACGCTCCCAACATCTAGCAGAGCATGAGGGGGACATTTCAATGTTCTCAGTTGAAGAAGTGAACACAAGCACCCTCTAGCAGAAGATGTTACATATTTCATCTTTAACATTAAAAGAAAATAAAAAATAATAGAAAAAAGTCCACAGGCAAATTTGAATACACTGCATCAATCCATAGCCATAGTTTTCGAAATAATAAACCATAAAGCAATGTAATCAGAGCAACCTAAACACAATATTCTAACCTGGGAATCCAGCATGTGAACATGTCATGGAAGATCTCAAACTGATTTTACTACAATAATTGTTTCCTTCTTATGAGGTGAAAAATAAGAATTACCACTCAGAGTATCAGCAGGAAAGGATACAGCCGAGAACGACTGGATAGGCAAACCTGTGTAACTGCAAGGACAAAAAACGTTTGATGATTAATCACGTCATCATGTTGCTGTGTCAATATAAATGTTTACAGTTGTAACTGAGTAAAATGTTCATGTTGTTTGTGTTTACCTCTGGCTGTGCAATGAATTCTCTCAGGAGGTGACCATTCCAAACGAACCTTTGATCTGCCTACAAATGGTAGAATTACAAGAGTTCAAACTAAGACTGAGCACGGCAGCTCAAGCGCGAAATAAACACAGCCACGAGCCAAGCCAAACGCCGGCCATCACCAGGACCACAAAAAAACAAAAATCATACATGTCTGGTAAAATAGTTGAAGTCATTGCTATATTTCGTCCATCAGCCCCAGTGCCCAGTGAAAAAAAGCTTCCTGCCCTGACTATAGCACTAATCTATAAAGAGTTTTCTATTTAATAATCAAAACTATAACTGACAGTGTGAGAAAACCTTCGCAGCATTGCTCCCCATGGTTCTGCCGTGTGTTTATAAACAGAAATGTCCCGAACAGTTTACAAAGTGTGCAGAGGAGGCGGAGGAGCAAGAGGTGGGTACTACATCTACACAGACTGCCAGTGCAGGACAGTGAAGACTGCATGGTTACCTGAAAACAAGGGAACAATGGGGAGAAATGCTGGATGCTGGATATTATGCCTTTAGGAAACCAAGGTTTCTTTAGTTTGTCTAATAAGATACTATTTGTTGGCTCACAATTCAAAACAGGTAATAAATTACCAGATTCTTACAAGCTTTACACTAATTCTTTGTTTTTGTCTACTGTTCCTTTCTTTCTTTCCTCCATACACCAGTTCCCTCCCTCACCCTCTCCAGCAAGCTCATCTCCTGGAACTCTGGGCTGGTGTTGGCCAGGCGCTGCAGACTGTGGGTCAGGTCATAGTCTGTGGTAAAGTAGAAGCCGTCTGTATGAAGCACATTGTTGATCATGGACAGGAAAGCCTTGTTGTCTTGCATCTGAGGAAACAGGTTAACAAAGGTCAGAGGTGAAAGTAGTCTAACCCAACCCTGATCAAGGCACACAAGTGTGACAAAAACAAAACGTGCACTTTACAAGAGTGACGTTTACAATGTGGTGTCAAAAGAGAAGCCAGCGATATTAGTGTTGCATGGAATTTTTTTTATGGTGACAAATATAATCAACCTTTCCAGTTGAAAACAGAACTAGATCTGCAGCATCATGTTCACAATAAAGGAAGTACACTTGCATCGTGGGTCTGGGTAAAAACATGGGACATTATTGTGTAAAAGGCTCTGTGTTGATTACCTCCTACATGGGATGGACTCAGTTGATACCATAAGGCATTACAAATAGTAGGGGTTGATTTTGAGTTTCCTTGTTGGAAAACAAAACAAAAAACAATTGGACATCTGACGTGTTGCATTATTCATTATTGGCCAGCTTAAGATGCATGGAATGCTCAATGGACACAAACGTAAACACCGAACGCATACAAGAGGGGTATGTCATGACCCAGAGCACAGGATGTTTACTATTAGATCCATGTGGTTTTGACTACTGTGCCTCATACGTTCGTTATAACGAGATTTATTTTCTCATTATAACCACATCGTTCTTCTCGTTCTAACAAAATTGATATGAAGTTATATTAGTCATTACAGGGTTTCCCTCAGGAAAGTGGTTAGCGGAGGGGGTACGTGTCAGAACCTGCATGGTGACGGTGCACGGTACAGACTAGCCTACAGCACATCTGGGGATGGGAAGCACCACTATATACTAATAACGCACATTTATTAAACATTTTAAACATGGAATTACGTTCCACCTCTGGCAGTTTCACTTCTTATTACACAGAGATCCTACTGTCTTATTATGCTAATTAGAACGAGTGGGCTTAATATTTTTTATTTAACTTTATTTCTTAAAAGTGTAGTATTATTTTTAGTTAGTGGAGGGGGTCAGCGACTGGGGGAAACCCTGCATTACACTGGGATACTTTTCTCATTATATCAACATACTTTTCTTGTCTTAATGAGAAAATGAGGAGGAAATTATTTATTTGTTTTGGCAGCTCTGGCGCTCTACTCTCCTCTATTTTTACAGAGTTCAGATCCGAGTATTTGGCATCTAGCCTGCACTAAACATGAGGGCCAATATATGGATACCCTCACCAAAAATTGGTAAATAATGTTCACTTAGATATTAGATGCGTATATCTCAGCCTGCGGACTACCATAGCATAGCACCTCTAGCTCTGTTGTTCTAAGAAGGCCTCGTACCACACTTTCTCTTTTTGACAAATATACTGGCAACCGTAAGGACACATAGCGGTCCTAAATGGAAGGCAGGCTCTCCGTGCTCGCCGTGGCTTACCTGGTTATCTGTCAGGTGTAACACGGTCTTCTTATAAGAGATCACATCAAAGTCCAGCGCTTTCCACACAGCGTGGCCCAGTAGGTCACCCACCTTTTTCTTCTTTGTGATAACAATCAGGTACATGCCTGAGAAAAACATTGATGCGGATGTAACAGTGTTAAGCATCGTTCTCTATCAGTAATGAATCCAGAAGCGTGTAGACTATGAGGGTTCTATTAGATTTTCAGATCGACAATTGTTTACACTGTCCCTGGCACACCATCTTTCAACACTCACTATTTTGTTCATATATTATTTTTGTACAGCTGGTGTTCACATGAATTTAGTTCCTTTATGAACCTACCTGCCACCAGACGAATAGTACCCATTATTCCACATATTGGCTGTGACACAGCAGATGGAGGGATGTCCTTCCTCACTAGAAACCGAAACAGACAACAGATCAGTAATCAGAGAGACTCCCAGAATAAGCCTCCATTTCCTGGGCTGGAGGAAATCACGAGATTTCTGGCCAAATGAAAACAGCAGTGGCTAAAATTAGGTTGGACCACACTGATCTATTATTGATCAGTTCTTTCATAATAAATCACCCGAACCAATCACACACGAGCACTGTCAGCATGTCTAGTTTTTATCCTGAGGGCGCTCTTGTGTGTGTGTGTGTGAGTGTCTATGTGTCTGTGTACACTAGGGCTGGGCAATATATCAACTTTTCCGATATATTTCAATGATGTTATGAAAACGTGAATATCGAGACATCGAGATCTACCCTACGTGTTTATAATATCATTTTACAACACTGTTGATCTGTTGCCAATGTAGCGCTGAGAGTTTATGTCGCATAACAGAAAATAAAAGGCTGACAAGCAGCCATGTTTTGAATTGCAGTGGAACTAGTGCCTTTTAAATTACCACTAGGACTGTACGGTGTGTAAAACAAAACTGATAAACACGTATCAGGTTGCGGTGCGTTAGGAATCAGTAGCACCAGACATTCAAACTGGGAAACGCAGGCACAGCAAAACAAGCGCGCCCCGAGGAAGACCCTGTTAAACGTCGGGTGTATATAGGCTACCTTCTATTCTGGCTCTAAATACATTTTTAAATTAAATATAGCATACAGTTAGGTTGCTGTGTGCACTTCCCCATTTGAGTGTCTTGCACTATACATGCATAACAAAGATCGTGGCAGTTTTAAATCGACAACAAAAGAAAACCGGCATTTCAACCACTGATGGAGTCAGTCCACTGCCGATCCCCAATGTATTCATCCAATCCCCCAACCCCAGTACCCATGTGGTGTCTCATCCTTTTATTACGCTGACGGGATGCAGTCAGTGCTACAGCCACATTTTTACAGTATCAATTCTTCTAATAATCCGTATGCTCTCTTTCAAGTATGCGTGCGTGCAAGCACGGGTGTCACAAAACGTAACCGGCGCTTACCTGTCAGGGACATTTCAGTTGACACCCTGTCAATGGCAAGGACGTCGTTGGAGCCATTATCACAAGCCTCAATGTAAAACTTCTCTGGTGTAGTGCGCCTGTTGTGAGGAAGAGAAGCAGAGAGGGGTTATGAATGCAAACGCAGCACAGTTAGTAGCAGGGTTGAAAGTAGCCTGCATGCTCAAGTAAGACCCTTTCATGCATAGAACCCACAAAATAGGGGGGTTCACTTTTCAAGCTCCAATACTGGTTTCCCCTTTTCACTCACACGGCTACGATCAGGAAAATGTCCGCGTTGAGCATGTTCACACGTGACGTGACGTTAATATCACCGTTAACTCAATTCCGAGCTGCCGTTAACTTCGTCGTGAACACCTTTTCGTTAGGCTTACGTGCATGAGCATCAACAAGCACGAATAGGTTGAGGCCCATGTCGCACCAGTGTGGCCATTCAGCCTTATGGCAATGTTTGGTATCGACAAAAACAGCATAACGTGCAAGATGAGACGTGGTCATCAAATTGTGTTAGGCTAATCGTAGCTAACGTCAGTCATACTCAACTCCATCAGAATTAACAGAGTTCATCAAACATATGATGTAGATTCAAAATAACTGGGGGCGGGGGGAGCAACAACGTGATTACTGATCTAACATCAGTTTTGTGTTCTTTGTGTTTCAGTACACTCATCAGT
>OMKK01045216.1:0-11413 GCA_900302305.1 Polymixia japonica
TATATATTCACATGTAACGAAGTTTGAGAAATTAATTACTTTCTATGTGATATTGAATGTTTCGGACAACGCCTCTTACTAGGAACCCAGTTTGGACAACATCTCTTACTAGGAACCCAGTTTGGACAACATCTCTTACTAGGAACCCAGTTTGGACAACATCTCTTACTAGGAACCCAGTTTGGACAACATCTCTTACTAGGAACCCAGTTTGGACAACATCTCTTACTAGGAACCCATATCTCTCCCTTATCTGAAATCTGCAGAAGCAGCCACTACCAACTTGAATATATATATATATTTCGTAAGTGTGTTATGTTTTTAGGGAACTGATCTTAGCGGTCGTCGAGGTGATGTTTCCCTCCCCTGCAGGAGGATTGGTGTTTTTGTAAACTCATTTCTAATTGCTTATTAAAACCTAAAGACCACGCCAGCGTGGAGTATCTTTATTTCATTTCTCACCGGGAACAAGAATTCCCACAACACACTACAATTACAAAAAAACACCTATATATTATCCCAATCAGAGAATAAGACTATTCTAAGCATAGGCTTTATGCACACCACTATCATCTCCTCATGTAGTGTAAACATACAATACTACATCAAAAATAAAAAATCTTCCTAAATGGGGTCCAAGGGACAAATTATTCTAATTTCTATGATTTATAAATAACATAAATTAAATATTTTGCTGTGTTTTGATGTACAATCAATATGTGCTTTTTATCACTCAATAAGCCACGTGTCTGTGTGGCATTAAAGAACAATACTATTGTTTTTTACATGTTTTGACATAACATGGGAGAGCGACGTTTTGTTCTCTACAGAATCCTTTTTAAAGTATTACACAGGCTTTTGCCTTCTTATACAGTGAAGCACACTGGAAAAATATTAAGATACAATTAACGGAGTCTGAATGGTGTGAAGCCACGTTGACGTTGATGAATTTGGTTCCAAAGGAAGCTGCTCAGATCATTTACACACTAAACTTGTATCTGTTGGAGTTCACAGCCACTGAAGCACCACAACAGAAAAAAAGCAATAATCCCTTCAAATAGAATCGTTAGCAAACCTTTTTGTAAGTAAGAATGACGTGTGACCATCATGCTATTGTCCTCCTATGTTTTCACTTACTGTTTCCTTTGTTATTCACAGCTGGTAGAGCACATGTTGACATCACAAGTATACAAGCTCTTTAATTTCTATGGTCGTAAAAGGGTTAGGGGTTTGATTCCCACTAAGACCAATAATATTAAAATACGTACATATGTAAAAGACAAATTTATGAATTTTACAAAAATACATGTAAATATTCTCAAAATAAAACACTCAAAAGAAAGGAACTTTCTTAAGTACCTGGTACATGGCTTATATAATGCTGGTCATATATGCATATAATGTATATAATGAAATAATTTAGCTCAGTATCTTACCAAATTGGAGGTGAGTTCGTTGATAAAGTTGAATGAGACGTTAGCCATGAAACGCAGCTGGGCCAGGTCCCAGTCGTTGCGCATCTTCGCCGTCAGGGTGACGTTGAGTAAGACAGTGAGGTTTTTCCTCTGCTGCCTGAGGGCAACGTTCTCTATGGAGAGTCGGCTGAAGCTCTGCTCCAGGTCCTGAATGCGCCCCGTGGACGCTGAGTCCTGCTGCTTGCCATAGACCAGGAAGAGCACCAGGCTAACGATGATAAGAGACTGGATGAGTGACGAGAAGAAGAAGACAATTCGCATGTAGTAGCCGCAGCTCTTGCCCTTTGAGCGGTGTTGTATCTTCTTCTGGGCCTCCAGGCTGAACTTGGAGACCTGGGAGTAGCCACCGTTGTACATGGCTGACGGAGGTCTGAGTGGTACACCGCAAAACAGCACCAAGAAGGTTCAGAGAGGAGCAACACGCAGTACAATAAACCCTAACCAAAGCTTGAAACCTTTAACCTAACCCTGCCGCTAAATATACCAAAAACTTGTGCTCTGGAGTGCACTGGCTTGTTAAGTGTCCTGAGTGGCAAGCCCAGATCAAACAGGGTTCACGCTAAACCACCGAGAACAAACTGGCTCCTCCTTCCTGTAAACGCTGCAGGTTTCAACTTCTTAAATTTAAAAGCCAGACACACAGTCCCAGACAGTGCCGAATTATTACAGATGGGCCACCAGAGTTCAGCATCCTTTTCTGATAACCTAGTGAGACAATCGTTTGAACTCTACCCTCTTCTTACACAGAGGAGCTCCGCAGACGGCCCCCGAAACACTGTAGCGGGCCAGACGTTTCCTCTCTCTCTCTCCGTATCGCTCCGTATCGTGAGAATGGATGAGATTGTGAGAGAGGTGTAAACGCGGTTCGGAGTTTATAAACTCCTGCTCTCCACACACTTCCTGTGTGGATAAGACTTCATCCTGGTGATGGTCCCCTCCCTCTTTCAACCCTCTCCTCACTGCGTTGGCAGAGGTTAACATAACACCACACACACACACACACAGGCTTTTTCCTTTTTTTTTCTTTCTGGACCACTTGTGGCATGCCTGTATTTTTGTTTAACAACACGCTCAGCCATGTGACTGGTGTGTTGAGCAATGTTATTGTGCTCCTTGTCACCTGTTAAACAGGAAAGGCGCAACATTGCCGATTTAACAAGAGGCTTTCTTGACAGATAAACTCACTGAACAGCAGTTCTTGTATAATCTTAACACACTTAACATGCGTGTTTTGATAAATCAACTTTGGGTGTGATAAGTTGATGAAGTGTCTCTTAAGTTTTATTTCATGTATGTTAATCTAGGGGCAGGACGCAGGATGTGTGCACCTCTGAAGTGACAAAGCATACATTGTTATAGGTGACGCTAACAGATTCACGAATGTTTTTCCACTCTCAATTTCTAAGTTACTACAGGTTGAGAAGACCACACACAGAGTCAATGTTTTTCGACTCCCCCTCAATCTCCCAAAAGATCCCATCTTTATGGGATCATGAACAGGGTTTTCCGGTGCACAGCAGGCCAGGAGGACAATAGCACACGTTGTTCCTAGGACATTCTCATCCAGTGGGCTCTTTGATGCTGTGTGTCTCTACCCAACATGATGACGTGGGTAGCTGTCCTGTCTCTCATAGGAGACACACACACACACACACACACACACACACACATACAGTTCAAAATTAAATGTAAGGGTCGGAGAGCGAGAGGCAGAACTTTTTCCTGCCAGGCATTGTTGACGTGCCAGGTCTCATCTTGAGAGGAAGCAGTAACTCAGAGGAATTGCGGATGGCTGATCCAGCAGCAACCTTTAGGACAAGATCCCAGATAAAAGCGGCCAACAAACGCAGGATATCAGAGACAAATATGAGACATAAACAGTTGATGTTGATTTTATTGAACCTGAAGTGAGTTGTTTATCTTCAAATCTAAACACCCAGCGACTAGAATAGCTTTAGATTTTGGAACCGCATGTGGGTGGTTGCCAACCTGGCTGACACAGTGTACTCACATCAGACCGGGGGGGTCGTTGCATAATTCATCCGCCTCGCAAATATCTTGTTCATTAGTTCTCATGCTTAACAACATAGGTGCCTGATTTTGTTTTGTTTGTTTGGCATACCTAATTACATTTACAGTTAAATTTTAGGCATTTAGCCTTAACTCTTATCCAGAGAAAAAAATTAAATTCCTAAATTCTTACATTCCTAGATTAACAAAATTACAAGCAACCAAAAACAAGGAGCACAAATGAGTAAGTGCCCTTACACTATTCCTGGGACTATAGAAGGTTCATGTAAGAACTAAGTGTTAAGAAAATAAACAGAATAAGAGCCAAGGAGAGAGAAAGAACGTGTGGCTTAATAAATGCTGCAATATATTTCCATAAGAGCAGGTTCTAACTCTTAATGTTAATCTGGAATCTCCCGACTGAGTTCCCCTTGAACTATGACCAACTATGACGTTCATGAACTTCCTCGGCTGAATTGAATTGAATTGAATTTTCACTCAGAGCAGCACTCAACATGACAGATTTATTGTTTATTGTTGGGTACGGATGAACACAAGGCAGCTGATGAGAAAATAAAACTCCAGTCGGAAAATAATAAATGGGAATACAGCTGTATTGTTTGCAGCTCTGTTGATAACGTGTGTCATAGTATGCAACAGAGTCCTACTCCTAAAAAACAAGTACCTAGTAGGATACTGTACCACCTGCCTTCATCCACCAAAACCTTTCATCAGAAACTCAGAGATGAGCATGTATACAGTTTCAAAGTGTTGGTGGGATTTCTAAGTACATCCTGAAGAAAGAGACGCAGAATGAGATCCATGTTACTTTGCAAGTGGAGATATGAAGTACAGAAACTTGCAGCGCTGGGTGAAATCAGAGCCTGTCAAGTGTCCGTGTGTCTTAACAAAGTGAGGACTGACAGTAAATGGAGTTTTGTTCTGGAAATGTGGACGTTATATAAAAAGTTCACAGATAGTTCAGAAAAATCAAAACGGCAGTTTCATTAACGAATGTCCAGAGAAGTAGAACAAATAGATGCGTATTATATTTTTGGTGTATTATATTTAAGGTTGTTACCTGCTCTTACATATAACAATATGGGAATTATAATGTTTGCAGTTTTTTCCCTTTATCCAGGGAAGGTTTTTTTTAAATTTTTTATGAGAACCCAACCTGCCTCACATTTCTAGTTAAACACATTCCCATAGGAGCTGCCACGTACAAGCACAGTCTGCTAATAGCTACTGTAAGTACCTTGTTACAGTAGTTGTTGAGAGCACAGAAAAGTATAATCATTTATTCACTTTTCCAGCCACGCTTTGCCATAATCCTCAAGGGGTATTGAAGGGATTAGATACAGCAACCCTTTAATCACAAGTCCACTCAAAATATACATATCAGCTATTTAGTCTTTAGTAGCGTCTGGGTATAACATGGTAAAGCTCATGCTTCATAGTACCTGCTAGAAGGTAGGACCCTTCATGACATTGATTTTCATGGTACACACTGCCTCCTAGTGGGGGATAAACCCAACTGCAACGGAGAACATCTTCCTGATTCCGTTAAAGTTTCATCAAACGAAGATCTGAATTTGTTCTGAATTATTTCTAAGGTGTAAAAAATAAATAATATTTAAATGGACTATATTATACCGTTGGGGACAAGCTTGGCATTAGCACAGGAGACGGCCATCGTAAAAAGTAGCTCACTTTTCCTGTTTAGATCACATTCTTCTTTCTTGAATAAATGATGGGCTGAACCATTCATATAGTCTAAAGGGCTGAATTATGCAACTAACAACTTTTCTATAAACATGAAAAATGTAGATTAAACCGAGAAGCTGGCTGAAATGTCACTGTGGCACCGGCAGTTCAAAAAAGAGAAAAAAAAGAAAAAAGTTAAAAAGCTTTTACTCATGTTTTTTCAAGTTTTTCATCGACAAAAATATATTATCCCAAGTGAAGTGCATACCGGCATGTTCTGACAACATTATAACTTACACGCTAAGGTATTCATTTCAATTCGTTACATTTAGCTCAGATTGGGTTAATGATATTTTAATGCGAACACACATTAACATTAATATTTGAACTGTTTTTCCTTTTTGCTCCAGTAGTCGGAGACACAATCTCTTACAATCTATTCACAACAGGCGGTTGTTTTACTGTGTACACAATGAACAGAGAATGCCTCAATAGCAAATAGAAGCAGACCTAGAAGAAGAATATAGCCATCCTTTTGCTCTTCCACACCAGGAGGTTTCCCTCCAGAGATGTTTGGCTAATTGGTAACTTGCTCTGCGGTATCTGATTACCAGCATCACAACAGTGTGTTATATCAGGTGGCTGGTTGAAAGAAAGAGCTCTCTGTTGGTGAGAGATACAGAGGGGAGGGACTTAGGGGGTGTGTGGTAAATGATAAATGCCTTAGTTGACTACCAGACTCTAGCGAGACAAATAAACAATATAGTGCTAAATAACTGCATGTGCACCGGTAGTCTGTTATGTGGAGAGAGAGAGAGAGAGGGAGAGAGAGAGAGAGAGAGAGAGAGAAATTAAATTTCTATGTTACATGCAGATTCTCTAGCTAGTCTCTACCTAAGATTGTATGATAAATTAATAGGCAACATTCATCCATCCAACTATTTTGTTGTAATGTAAGTTTGTGGTGAAAAGATGTTATACTGTTCCACTGGGCAGCAAAAAAGAAATCACTACCGATTAATCATTAGAATACATGATAACATCAAGGCCGGAACGATTCTAATGAAATAGGCATGATTTTCACATAGTGTGAAAGACTCTCAGCCCATTTATTCAGACTCAGATTTAATTTAAAAATAAACGACTAGCTGTGGCTGGGTAGCTCCTGTGGTGCTGTGATAAGGACGACTACTGTATTCATATGCTAGAACCAGAGATATCCGTTTCATAGCTGTATTTATCTGCATATTTCAATCCATGCGTCTCACTCCTAAGCCAAGAGATATCTGGGGCATAAATCGCCTGAGTAAAGAGGACAAGGCCGTAATGAGGTGAGGTACAGTGAGTTTCTACTTCCCATCAGGCATCTCTGGCACCTCTCATCAGAAGTGTGTTATGGGTGAAAAGACTGATGAATCCCCAGGACTTAATCTCCCCCTCTCCTCTCCGCGTCTTCGGCCCGGCAGATGTTTTCCCTTTGACCCGCACAAAAGGCCCCTGTTTTTGTTTCCAGGCTCGTCCATTCCTTTGGGGTCAGAGGTCACTCTGGTCTCAGGGAGAAGCTGTCACTACAAGTCAAAACATTTGACGGCCATTGGAGCGTGATGAAAATAGCCGTTCCTGCAAAAAAGCTGCACTGACGCCTCATAATTAGTTTAAGTAAAGACCTACTTTCCATATGCTGATGTGGTTGAGAGCACATTGCTAAACCCCTGGGATTGAATTACAGCTCAATGGTTGTTGGGGTTGCCTCGGGGATAGAGCTGTTCTAACTTTAAATATTCTCACACAAAGGATATGCCTATTTGTTGTGGGGGAGTCCTCAGTAGCAGAGCAAAAAGGACTGAAATGGTTAAAGTATTCATTGAAATGATTTCTTTAACTTGAGCGTGGTGTTTGGGCCTGCCCATGGATACAGACGGGTTTAAAGACTTGCGGAGTAAAAGTAACATGAAGAAAAAGCCTGACCACTGAAGTCCAAAGTGAAGCCTGATCATTCCCAAATTGATTGCCATTGCTTTTGATGCTAGGACTAACCAAAGATAGAGCTAAACGGAGGTTTTTGAAGCTGTGAAAATGTGCTTCTATTGCAATGGTCGCAAACAATGAAAACAAATAGATCTATATTTTATGTTACAATGGGCTAAAACTGATCTAGCATGACAAACTTATGAAAGGCATTTTTTCCCTATACAACACAAATCAAACACTTGAATGTATTTCAATTTACCCATAATTTCAAAATAAAAAAATAAAAAAATAAAAAATTCCAAACTTGGGCAGCTTAATTTAGCACAAGTCATGCCTCCAACAGGACGGTGTAGGACATGGATGTTTTAGGAAAGGTTAGGGTAAGTCAAGTTTGAAAAAGATTCAAACATTCCTCATAGCACCGCTTTTAATCACATCCCAATTAACCTTTGCCAGGAGCGTAATTCAGATGCCATGATGTGTAGCAGGCACGCTAAATCAGTCACTGACGAGACTAAGATGATTTCAAATAGTACTGTGCCTGAGGTTTGCTCAGCAGCCATGAATGCCTGTGTTAATTTTACTCCTAACCACAACAACCTTGGAGATCTTTAACCCCAATAAGGCAAGACACAGCTAGATCAACAAAGCACAGCTTGGACAACAATAAGTCAAACTATTCTGTACAGAGTACAGAGAGCATGCAGAGTGCATAGTATTGTGCTTTGAATACATTATGGTATTGGTGGTGCTCCAGTGACAAACTGTAGGCAAAACAAGTCAAAACCTAGTATATGGCTGGACAGTGGCCAAAAGCCTTGTCACTAGAGGGCTTTTAATTTGAATTCGGTCTATGGGGAAATGATGACGCTTTCAAGTGCATGTTGAATTGATCGCATGATAGTTTTCTCCGAGAGTGGAAGTTGATCACGCGACTTGCGTGCATTCACGTGTTTTCTGGTCTGAACTCGGAAAGAAGCCCAATGTTGTTGTCTTTAGCTTGTTACCTTTAGCTAACACGTTTGGGCTATTTCACTGGTTTACAAAGCCGGCCGTAGCATAAAGCAGAATGTTACGGTACTAGACCTCAAATAATAATTCTACATTTTAATGTTGTTATTGTTGTTGTAGCTCTCCTAAGGTATTATCAAATAAAATGTCTTACCGTTAACAAAATGCTACAAACGTTCATTGTTGTGTTCGGCTATGTTGAAAAAGACAATGACGTCAGAACTTGGCCAAATCCTGTTGCATCTAGAATTCCGATTTACCCAACTTGATTATCTGACTTTGTAGGGTGTTCACGTCCAACATATGTTCTGATTTTCTGTTTATACCTTTCTGTTATATATATAATATCATCTAAACTAGCACAGTACGGGCTTCCCTCCATCTCCTCCATTCTACTTTTCACCTCCTGCCCTCCATCTGAATTTTGCGTGTCAGAATCACGTGACTGCAAACAATGAATGGTGTAACTTCATCACTCAGTCACTCGGTGAGTCAGTCAGTCAGTCAGTGACTTTTCATTTGCAGTCATTAGCGTTCATGGGGCTGGACCCACTGTTACGGTCCAGCCGAGAATAATTTTACAGGTTGTGTAAGTGACAAAAGAGGAGTACCATCAAATCAACACTATTCCAACATGTAACATGATCAAGTAGGACACCAAACCAAGGTATTTTGTATTGAATTCTCTCAAATACTGATAGAGCGCAACTAAAACAAATACAAATGGAACAGGAGTATTTTAGACATCAGGAACCTGATCCACTTTGTTGTCAATCAGCGATGAGCGGTTGTTTTGTTCTTCTGCAGTAATGCAATAAACGTCTACTCGCTATTCATTTGAGCTCAGATGACTGCAGTTTAACCTGTTTGGAGGATTTGTTGAAACAAGTGACAATATTTTTAAAAATAAGGTGGGCTCCACTCGATGGATTGATTTGAGAACATTCTTGAAACAAATGTCGGAACAAGTGAAATGATCTCTCACCCTATTGGCAATTTATTAAAGAAAAAGACTTATAAATGATAGACTAAATGACATGTTAAGATGTTTTCTGCAGTGTTCTAATTCTTATCCTTTGATGAGTGAAATACCCACGAGCAATGTAGTAATTTGCGTGACTTGCTGATAATAACGGCTATCATATTACCGTTGCAGTAAAGAGAGAACCTCTGATCTCTATGTAGTAATTAGGCCTTTGTGCTATAGTGTGAGCAGTATTTGTGTGCGTGTGTGCCTACGTATTTGATCTGGCTGCTGACTCCGTGACAGTGGCTGTTGGCAGTTTGACAAACGTCATTTGCAGTCTTGCATTTCTGGATCCCTCGCCGGGAGCAACCACATTCCTGACTAGTGGTTCAAAGGTCACATCAGGCCCAGCCCCAAAGGTCTCTTCCTTTTAAACACACACCAACACACATGGAAGCTGAGTATTCATAGAATGACACAAGCAAATATTTTAAAAGTTCTATTCTAAAATACTTCTATTCTAAAATACTCAGTTTCATCATTCAATATCTCCAAAATATAGAGGATCCAGCCAGGGTAGATGTTTTTTCCCCCAATGGTGAATATATTGTATCTCACTTTCAAACAAACCTGTTGATTTACAAATATACCGCCATCATAAATTCTCCATCTAACAGTTTTTTAGGAGGTTAGGAAAAGAGAGACTTTCATTGATGAGGTAGTTGAGTAGGGAGTGCTCAAGAATGTGCCACTGTCATGTTATGATAGCAACATTTTGGCAAACTGGAGGTGCTGTGGTTTGACAAGCTGTGTCTAAATGTGAAACTATAAAGACAGAATTTTAGTATTCGTGAGTCAAAATCCATTGGTCCAAATGAATAAAATAAATTTTATTTCTATTTTACTTTTTTTCATGTCAGTGGTCATTGAGCAGTTACACTAGAGAAATTGGGAGTTACTCACACACACACACACACACACACACACACACACACACACTCACAATGACCCTTTTATTTGACAAGCCTAATCTTGAACAACACACAAGAAGTGACAATAAGCAGGCATACCGGCCTAATTAAAAGGACTTTTATTTAAAACAAAGCGTGCGCACACACACACACACACACAGACACACACACACCCCCACAACCTTCTGATAACCCATTAGCCACACAATGGGCAGGACAATGCTTCACTGTCATGCATACACTCATGCTTGCCAAGGGGTAAAAAGCTGGGTTTGGATTCAGGAATGTCTTAAAAGGGGTGTTTACGGGGGTGAAGATTGTCTTTAAATTCTGCGTAAACATTCTTCAGATAAGGCAGCGCGTCGCTTGAAGTGAACCTTGTTGGGCTTTGACACTTTCATCTTCCCATATCTACCGAGACATCTACCTCACAGGAGCCACGCATTAGCGAGCGGATTCATGACATATCTCTTAAGCTCTGATCCTGGATTGTTTTGTGTCCCCTCCTCCTCCCTGCGTGCCTTTATCTCCGTTTGACCCTGGGCTTTAGCGTGGCCGGGGTGTGAAAGTCAGTTTGACCTTTTAGACTAACCTGGAACACAAATCACCATGTGTTCCACAAAGTATTGAGACAGAGGGCCTTTGAGAAATGGCAATGACCACAAAATGCCCCCCGCCCCGACATAATAAGATGTTCCAAAGCTGTTGGCGTTGGGACTGTGTAGGATCACGGTGTTATTCAAGGGGAAAGGATATATTCTCAGTTCTCAGAGCTTAACGCTCGATACGTCACATGGTGCTATACCAACAAATCTTCATGGAAGCATTATCTAGTGTGTGGATTCTATTTTTCAGTGTTTCACATGTTCTTCTGTCCAGCGCCTAGTATGTATTGTTTGGATACGCGTGCTTTTGTGAACTTTTTGAAAATATATTCTCACTTTGAGAAATAACGAAATGACTCAATGACTAAATTTCACGTCATTTTAAAACTTTTAGATCGCATATGCTTTGCGATACCTTGAATTTCTTCTAAAAGTGAAAGGAGATAAGACAGCAAGCTTGCTGTATATTTCCTGGAGGGTTACAGGGTGGGTTTTTGAGTTGAGCCTTGGGGTCATGCTCTCTGCATCTCTGAGGAGAGAGATCCTCCACATTCTTCCTGTTTGTGTGTGTGTGTGTGTGTGTGTGTGTGTGTGTGCGTGTGCGTGTGCGTGTGCTGCCCCACACAGCCCACTCTCTTTGCTCTTTGACTCCAATGGCCATATAAGGCAGCCGGCACCATGGTAACCGCAGGGCTT
>OMKK01045226.1:0-12387 GCA_900302305.1 Polymixia japonica
CTCCCTCTCTCTGTCTCTCTCTCTCTCTCCTCTCTCTGTCTCTCTCTGTCTCTGTCGCTCTCTCTCTCTCTGTCTCTCTCTCCCTCTCTCTCTCTCTCTCTTTCTCTCTCTCTCCCTCTCTCTCTCTCTCTCTGTCTCTCTCTCTCTCCCTCTCTCTCTCTCTCTCTCTCCCTCCCTCCCACTCACTGTCTCTGTCTCTCTCTCTCTCTCTCTCTCTCTCTCACACACATACACACCCTACCCCCCAAAACCCTACACCTTTTTATTTATTTCAGAACCTGCTGCTTAACATCTCTCTCCAGCCCCAAAGCATGACCACCCCAAGTATGCGGGGGAGCGTCCGTTGAGCTGGCGTGTCCCCAGGGCAGCGCGACGCGCCGTGGCCAGTGACAGAGTCCTGGAACTGTCCCACCCCAAAGAGAGGAAGGCTCTGTTCGAGGGTTACGACCCCTACGTCGTCAGCCAGGCTGCGCGCTCGGCCAGCCCCTCGCCCCGGCTGCGGGCGCTTTGCCTGCCTCTGCCTCGCAAGTGCAAGACCAAATAGACGAACGCAGACGAGAAGGAGCAGGGATTACTCCCGGTATCTGCTATCACTGATGGAAGAATGATAATAACCTCTTTTTATTGGTTGCGTCACACTGTAAGGTGTTCATGAGGGTAGAGCAATATTGTCCCGCCTTGTACAGTAGCGGCTCATTAACTTGACAATGTCTTGGACTCACCTTGCAGGGCTATAATTCACACACTCTCTTTTGTCAATTTATGTCACCCCATTGGTCACGCTGCAATAAAAAGTAACTGTTCAAATAACTGAAAATTCACTGATTAACAACTTGTGAGGATGTTTTGGTAGTTCTCACTGTGGAAAAAAGCTTTTTTAAGGGTTATGTGGACTAGTTAGAATAGGATTAGCATTAAGAATGAAGTTGGTTTGAGAGTGTGGGGATAAAGTAAACTAATTAATGTAAATTAAGGGGGTTTCCTCCCAAGTATGAAATTTTATGTGTGTGTGTGTGTCTCAATATCATTATTATGATTTAACAAATAAGGCACCTTCTCTAATTATGTTTAGATTATAAAATGACAGTGCTGTTTCATATTGCAGCTCAGGTTGCTGTGAGACTTTTTTCATTTGTTTGTTAATTGTTTTTTTTGTTTTTTTATTATGAGCCAAAGGGAAATGCACTAATGACACAGTGTAGAGCGAAATTGGTTAAAATCAGGGATGCAGCCGTTTACCCACCTTTCCATTGACATAAATCTTCATTGAATAAATTCATAGTATAGGAGTACACCAAAGTAAGTAGTAAGTAAGTAACTGGTGTAAGTTATAGGAAATATAATATTTCATGGACAAATATGATTGTTTTTGTTAATATTGGTGGTTGGTAGGTCATAGTCTACCAACCTTTTTATTTCTCACTACATCTCTGGTTAAAATAGAAACGTAGCCTGTAAACGGAACAGGTTTTCCTTGATATCGTTCAGTATGCACCTCCTGCTCACTTTGAACGCAGACTCAACGCTGAACTCAGGAGGACACGGGTGAGTAACTCTACGTAATACTGGTGAAGCGAGAGGAGATTCACATGGCTACAGATCGACACGCTCAAAATAAGGGTCTTGCTTGGCGAAATGATGTTTATCAGTGTTTTTAAAAGAGATGAATGTCTACACCTGTTCTGTGACTACAAGACAACACGTATAGTAATAGTGGGAATTAACGCATTTCCTCAAGTTTATATGTAACCTGTGTAACTTGATGTAAGATTTGCTCGCGTTACTGGGTTGAACAACGCAAACAAGTGTTTCGTGCTTTAGAGTCCAGGCAGGAATATATTACCAGTTACAAGCCAAATTTATTTAAAAATTCCGACAGATGGAAACATCATTTGTCTCTACAAGCTTTATGATATATATTTTCCCGGCAATTTTGCCTCCGCGGTAAAAGATACAAGTAAAACAAATAGCCTACAGTATAGTAACAGTAAAGCAAAAGTAAAAAAAAAAATCAAATTTAAAAAATAATTTTGAAAAAAAAAAGATGATTGAAAGTAAATACATACTGTATGATGTCAAATAGTAGGCCTAGGTAAATTAAACTTAGTTTGAGCTCAACATCTGCTTTTAGTAATGTCCGAGTTGAAAGAAGGGATTCTGGTATCACATCCTCATCATTTTGAGGATTTACCTGAAAAACAATTTCAGGAATCATTCCTGTTTTTAATCAACAATGTGAGCTTATGTAGTGTACAGTATGAATTTTGTTCATGTACGGCCAAAACTTTATCTAGAGAAGACTCAAACATTTCCTCTGGGAGGATGTAGGCAGGAAGCAAATTTATTATTATATTATTTATTATTTATTTGATATTGCGTGAGAGTAACCTCTGATTTCTGATATGATTTTGTGAGGGTGAAAAAGATTCCGCGTAATTTATATCTACTGTTTATACTTTGTGATCTTATTTTAATTGTCGCTCATCTTTTAGAAGTTTGATATTGCAGTAGTACCATAACTTGAAAACCTCACAATTTGCACCTTCTGCATTCCAGTTACGTGGGAAGACGACTTAAACTAAGCTATAATTAGTTAACCTGACGCGCTAGATGGTTATTTTCACAGAACCATCTGGAAAGTATTAATTGGAAACTGAAAGAAAAAAAAAGACTTGGCAGGTGATGGGATGCATCATCTGTCTATCACTGGATAAACCATGGGCTAGACATCGCCCGTAGCTGCCAGTAGTTCCTCACAGGACGCTGATTGTTCCGGGTTGGTCCGGTTCGGCCACAATGACATTTACTTACATTTACGTTATTGTGATTCTCGTGGTGATCTCCCAAATCCAGCTGCCTCGCAAGGATTTTCATAAAAAAACAATGTATAGCCTCATACAAAATAATCCCTCTCAATCATCACTTACGACCCACTAGAAGTGTGTGGATGTTGCCCTGCCCACATTTCTGGTGGTCAACCTTTGGGCAGCGGGTGCTTCTGCCTGCGCTTATTGTGTTTAAGGAAATAATGATATGTAATATAATGAGATGTAACAACAAAATAAGCACAAAATGGTGGGAAGTATATGCCGCCCCAGCCTAATGTTGTATGAATATAGTAGGTAGTATAACACAAAACAGTGCTGTTCTGATTAATTGATCAACTGTTCCATCTGTAGTGTTCCTGTGCCTGTTGCTATCAGTGAGATGGGATGGACAGAGTGAGTGGGTCTGCAGCCCCAGCTGAGACTGCTTGGTGGTCATGGAGCTGAATCCTGCCCTGGTCATGGTGTGGACCTGCCTGCTAGGGACTTGTCTTACCTTAGGTAACTCTCCCCCTCTAGACTGGCATAGATACTGGTTGCTTAGAGAGAGGGGTATGTATGTGTGCGTATGTTTGTATGTTTAGATGGATACAGGATGGGTCTGTTGTACAGGTGTGCAATGATGTAAGTCAGTTGCGTTCAAGGTTTGTCAGGCTTAGTTGACTCATGTTGACGCCTAACCTATGCACAGACCGTGTCATGCAACTGCAGTGAACTAGGCACGTACTGCATATTGTAACAAGGCACGCATCAAATGTACTCTTCTCTGCACCTTATTATAATTATTATACTATTATACATTAATATCCATGTTTGTTGCCCCTTGCATGCACTGGCTTATAAAGTATTTTAATATTGTTCAGAGGGTGCACATAAACCCACCAAGGATAACTGCTGATCACTTGCAGTCACTAACATTCCTCCTCTCCTCTCCATGTCTCCAACTCCAAACTGTCTCCATCTCCGTCCGCTCCAGCTCTCTCCCCTGCAACCTGCCCCCGACCCCCACGGCTGGTGGGGTGTGTGTTCCAGCAGCGAGCTAACATCACCTGCCGCTGGGAGGCTGGAGATCCACAACCCCACCCTGCAACACGTTACACTCTAACAAGCCAAAAGATGCGCAGGTGAGACAAAGCTTATCTTTGTGTTAAAGATTATTTTTAGGTTGTTTGATGTTTTGTTGCATCATTGGACGTCATTGGAGATTGACAGGGAAGTGAGAAAGAGATATAGGATTATATGCGACCAAGGTGTATGCCATTGATCCATGGTGCACTTCAAGATACAGCTTTAATGAGTTGGCGCCACTAAAATTATATCAAATCCCAGTTTGGAATAAATTTCAGATCAATTGCTAAACTAAACTAATTTGACCTGAGCAATTGCTTTAAATATCATATATGTAACTGTTGTACTTACCCGGACAATTAAATAAAGATATGACGTATAAATATGCTGACTAAAAGTATTGCTTTTCCTGAAAAAAAAAAATCTTTTCTTTTTTCAATATATATATATATATATGGGTATAAAATATATATATATAAAAAATATACAAATATAAATATAAAATATATAGAACCTTCCCCCTTCGCATAGTTAATTTACAGGTTACTCACTGACCACTCCAAACTCTTATCACTAACATAATCCAGTATTTTACTCAAATTCAGTCATATAACCTGATTACTGTTATACAGAGTATCATTTAAAGCAGCATTAAAGCAACTACAGATTAAGATTATGATTTTTTGATTTTGGCAAGATTTGTGTTTCCTAGTGATATTATTTGTGTCACTAAGTATCTTACAAATAACACAATATAATAACACAAATAACACAATTGTAGGCTATTTTGTAGACTAATTATTATCTAGCTACTGGGAAAAACAAAAGTGCCATCCTCTTCCTGTTTTGGTTGACTCACTTCCTTTGTGCCGTATTTCGATCCTTCCGTTTTCACAGGAGATTTTCCATAGTGAAAGCAAGGTTTCAAGGGAATGGTGTCATTATTCCATAGTCATTACAGTATGCAATCAAAATCTATTTCATAACGATATGTTAAAGTAAAAATCCTGTCCGTAGCAGCATTAAATAACGTTGTTATCATCATTAATGAAGTTTATCAACAGGGATTGCAAGATGTGTTAAACCAGGCAAGTGTTTATTATCTCATAATCTAAAATCGCTTTTCCATTCAAACATGATGTTGACTAATCTAATTTTTATTTCTGTTTATCTGTAATGTACAGTATTTTTTTTTTTTAACGGAACAACGTTTTTATATACAAACAATTCCATTGAAGTTGGGACGTTAAACGTAAATAAAAATAGAATACAATGATTTTTAAATCCTTTTCAACCTATTTTCAATTGAATACACTACAAAGACAAGATATTTAATGTTCAAACTAATCAACTTTATTGTTTTTTTGCAAATATTCACTCATTTTGAATTTGATGCCTGCAATACATTCCAAAAGAGTTGGGACAGGGGCAACAAAAGACTGGAAAAGTTGAGGAATGCTCAAAAAACACCTGTTTGGAACATTCCACAGGTGAAGAGGTTAATTGGAAAAAGGTGAGGGTCGATTGTAGGAGCATCTCCAAAAGGCTCAGTTGTTCACAAGCAAGGATGGGGAGAGGTTCACCACTTTGTGAACAACTGTGTGAGCAAATAGTCCAACAGTTTAAGAACAATGTTTCTCAACGTGCAATTGCAAGGAATTTAGGGATTTCATCATCAACAGTCCATAATATCATCAAAAGATTCAGAGAATCTGGAGAAATCACTGCACGTAAGCGTCAAGGCCGAAAACCAACATTGAATGCCCGTGACCTTCGATCCCTCAGGCAGCACTGCATTAAAAACCGACATCATTCTGTAAAGGACATTACCACGTGGGCTCAGGAACACTTCAGAAAACCATTGTCAGTTAACACAGTTCGTTGCTACATCTACAAGTGCAAGTTAAAACTCCAACCACATTAAAACCATGCAAAGCAAAAGCCATATATCAACAACACCCAGAAACGCCGCCGGCTTCTCTGGGCCCGAGCTCATCTGAGATGGACAGAGTGCAAAGTGTGCTGTGGTCCACATTTCAAATAGTTTTTGGAAATCATGGACGTCGTGTCCTCCGGGCTAAAGAGGAAAAGGACCATCCAGATTGTTATCAGCGCAAAGTTCAAAAGCCAACATCTGTGATGGTATTGGGGTGTGTCGGTGCCCATGGCATGGGTAACCTGCACATCTGTGAAGGCACCATTAATGCTGAAAGGTACATACAGGTTTTGGAGCAACATATGCTGCCATCCAAGCGACGTCTTTTTCAGGGACGTCCCTGCTTATTTCAGCAAGACAATGCCAAGCCACATTCTGCACGTGTTCCAACAGCGTGGCTTTGTAGTAAAAGAGTGCGGGTACTAGACTGGCCTGCCTGCAGTCCAGACCTGTCTCCCATTGAAAATGTGTGGCGCATTATGAAGCGTAAAATACGACAACGGACTGTTGAGCAACTGAAGTCGTACATCAAGCAAGAATGGGAAAGAATTCCACTTACAAAGCTTCAACAATTAGTGTCCTCAGTTCCCAAACGTTTATTGAGTGTTGTTAAAAGGAAAGGTGATGTAATACAGTGGTAAACATGCCCTTGTCCCAGCTGTTTTGGAACGTGTTGCAGGCATCAAATTCAAAATGAGTGAATATTTGAAAAAAAAACAATAAAGTTTATCAGATTGAACATTAAATATCTTGTCTTTGTAGTGTATTCAATTGAATATACAGGTTGAAAAGGATTTGAAAATCATTGTATTCTATTTTTATTTACGTTTTACACAACATCCCAACTTCATTGGAATTGGGGTTTGTAGAAGAGCATGTCCAAGTTTAAAAATAAAAAAGATTGCACTTTATGTTGTATGCCTACATAAAGTACTTTTTTCCTATATTATTTTACTGTACCAGATCATACAGCTTTCCCATTTCTTTTCTAATTTATGTTATGTTCTATCACTTTATACCAATAACAACCAATGAAAGCATGGATTATACTTGTCTAATTAGTCAATACAATATGGTAGGAATATAATGAATAACAATGTATAAATTCACCCAACTTGTTTATAAACTTTGGTTTTCTTTCATTAGCAGAAGCAACATCGGAGCCACATTTTTTGTAAACGCTTATTGGCTATATAGATATTTACAGTAACTGACAATTCAGTGACCAATCATATGCCGGATTGAAGTAGTGGGCCACTCGGGGTGGCCAATCAAATTTCTTTGATTTGATTTGACCCCGCACGCCCCGCCCCCCGGAACTGGATGCCGGACCCCAAGATGGCGCCTATTCAATCCAGTGAGAGTTGCTCGCTTGGGGCATACGCCTAAAACGTTTCTAGCTTCCAGGTTAGCATTAAAAAAAGGTAAACAAACAAAAGGAGCAACTACAAGAAAAAATAAGTTTAAGATGGTACGTAAAAAACACATGCAATCAGAGGAATGCAAGCATAGGTTATATTACACACATAGTTTATTCATCAACCATTTATTTTAATTTTTGCTTAATGATGCTGTTTTGACAAAAACAAGTAAATTATTTTATATTATAAACCTCTCATCCACTCTGTAAGGCAAGAGCCTGGAAGACAGGCAGTCGAATCAGGCAGTCTGTCCCTTAAGTGTCTTAAGTGTAAAAAAACGCTCATTCCTATTTATACCATTTCGAGCCCTTGCAGCCTCTCGCACTCAAGCACTTACCAGGTGACATCAATTACGTCTGTGAGGGTTCAGGGTTCAGGGTTCAGGGTTTAGGCCTTAGGGGGTACATTGAGATTGGGCCTAATTCCAGGCTACATGCACTTCTGCACTTCTACACATATCACAACTTGTCATCGCTCCTCCTGAAAGATGTGAGTTGACTTTTTGATACACATACTGTGCCAGTGGTTAAAAAAGTTTTAGCTGAGGTAAGATAAAAAGCTTCCCCTGTCTTTTTTGATTTTTATGATAATGTGGTGCAGGTCTGTCATCATCTCAGCTTGCTAGCAAGCCTGTCGTCATTGTTTGGTTATTGTCAATGATGCTAAAGCTAGCTATGTAAATCTGACTGTCTTGTGTAACTTTGTAGGCCTGAGTATGTTTTGCACGTTGCATTCATTCATTCATACATGATTAAGTGTATTGTGCAAGATATAAAGTGACATGCGACTATTACAGTATGAAAAGAAATCAGAGCACAAGCCGGACCGCGATCGACGTGCACCTGTACATGTTGAAAATGTATTTGTATTTTGTATCTTAAATTTGTATTAAAGATAAAGATGTCATCACTGTTGTTGTTACTAGGCAGGTTTTCCGAAGCATATCTGCTCATTCAATCTTATGTTTACATTTCTCCCAAGCTTGACTGAAGCCGCACAGCATAGACCAACTTCATGTTGTGTTGCCTGATGTTCACACAGTCCTACCTGTAGCTGTCTGCTGGATACAGCCTGCAGAACCAATGGACTAAAGTACACAGGATCAACCCCATGTCCTGCTTGATGAATTTGACTTTACATTCTGATATTTAAATGCAGCTTCAGTTCCTTGCTATTTTTTTATTTGAGTAACTTAGAAGAACCAGGTAATGAAAATCACGAGTTGGCTCTGTATCCTTGGCCCTGTAGCATTTACAGCACTTTGCTGTGGTAGTTTGACAAGATGTCATCATACAGTCAGAGTTTATCAGTAGTCTGTTAAATCTAAGTCAACCTGGTTCACTTCCCTACACAGCAGACACACACTTCTGTTTAGATACACAGTGCAACTCTGACTAGCAACCAGACTCAGTCACTACCATACAAGCAGGTTAACCACAACACCACAGTTACTGTCATGAAATTAAATTAGAAATAGCGTACAAGGTAAGTTATTTTAAATCGTTTATTTTAAAAATGAAAAGAACATGAAGTGAACGAAATACAAAAATGATGAATGACATGTAATGTTAGACTAGCTGAGTTCGCCTGTTACCTGTAGAATACATGTGAAGCAGGCTAAAAACAAGGTTAATATAGTTAGCTTGCTGTCTATATAGATCCATGTCATGAACAAGCACAGAAAACACACCTAATTCAAAACCTCAGTTTTCAGTTATCAGTTCTTATCTCTACATATTAAATACCGATGGGCTACTCATGCAAAACAAAATACTTGGCAGGTGATTGGATGAACCATCTGTCTATCACCATCTATCATGGGCTAAACCACGCCCGCTGCCAGTAGTTACTCATAGGATGCTGATTGGTCCAAAAAAACTGAGGTTCTGAACAGTGAAAGTAAGTTATTAAAATACAAGGAAATCTCAAGGTGCTTATAATTATAAATATAAAGTGTAGGAGTGCAGATGAATATGCACATTAAATTGTAGTGATGTACATTTAATGTACATAGGAAGTTAGGTAGTAACCAGAGCAAACATTGAGGTGATCAATGTGATCACTGATGTTGCTGGTTGAGAAGCCTGATAGCTTGGGGGGGGGGGACTGTGAGTCTCATTGTCTAGTAACATCTGGTAACATCTACCAGATGGCAGCAACGTGAACAGTCCATAGCCTGGGTGGCTGGAGTCTTTGGTGATTTTCTGTGCTTTCCTAAAGCATCACGTGTGGTAGATGCCTTGATGTGCTCTGCTGTCGAATACTGGAGGGCCTTGCGATCAGCAGCGGAGCAGCTGCTGTACCAGGCAGTAATGCAGCCAGAGAGGATGCTCTCACTGGTGCAGCTGTAAAAGTTGGTGAGAGTTTTGGTAGACATGCCAAACTTCTTGAGTCTCCTCAGGAAGTATAGTCGCTTTTGGACAGTTTTTACTGCCGAATCCGATTGCCTGGACCAGGTGAGGTCATCGATGATGAACACACCAAGGAACGTGAAGCAGGAGACTCTCTCTACTTCAGAGAGTAGACTAGCCATGGAGTCCTCACTCCAGCGCTGAACTTCTGAATAACCAGTTTTCCCTATTTTAGATGTTATCTGTAGGTTGGGAGAAGAATGTAGGTTTGTTCCGCCTTACCAAAGGCAGGGAAGGGGAGGGGGAAATTCGAGTTGTCCTGTAGGTGAGAATAACAACGTTCAAGAGTCTGATTACCACGGGTAGGAAAGTTAATGTACTGATCACCAAGAACAAGCTGCTTCCTCAATCTACATGAATTCCTAAACCAATACCTTCAGTTTCAGTTTGGTTGGTGTGGTGCAGGTTATTTTCATCATGGAAGGGAAAAGGTATCGTAACCAACAATTTATATGACTGTTTACTGTGTATCATGTTTCAAATACTCTCTCTATATAATTTATTCACCTTAACACCAGCTGTTGTCTGATTTATCTAATAAACCAGAAATCCAGAAGTTGACATTTTCTCTGAAAACATTTTTAGGCTCAAATCATGACAGAAATACTTTTTAACAGTTTTTGAACACAAGTGTTAATTTGATAACGTTGTAGATGTAGACATATTTATTTTAATGACAAGGTTATAATTGTTACCTGTTCCCATAGTTATAACAGTTACCCCTTTAATTCCAACTGTTTCGTATGATATTTATTTGCCACTGGCTCATTTCCTAATCTGATGGCGTTATTTGCAAACGATACATTTTCTTCTGTAATTATCTGCTATATGTATATATTTATACAATACATATTGCACATTTCTATTGTGTTTCTTCCATATTTGGCTGATGCATGTAGGTTGATGTAGCTCTTATTGAGCTATTGAGCTTATTGAGCTTCAAATACGTTACTGTCTGTTCTCTGTCGGTCTGAGTCATGAGGAAGTGAATTTGTTGTAACGTTTTCAAACGCGCCATATTAGTTAATGGACCATGTCACTGATCTGGTGATGAGTGTGTGGATTCCCTTGGTCTAATAAATGCAGTCCCTGATAAGGAAACTGCTCACAGGTGCACTGGAGAACTGCATGCCGGAAAACCTGGAAGTACTGCATGCCGGAAAACCTGGGAGTGGAGTAGGTGACAAACAGGCAGGGAATCCACAGCACACATCGCCAACCCACAACCACTACCTCCCAGAGGTGGTGGCCGTAACACGAAGTTTGCCTCAGCCAGATGTATCTGCTATCATCTCATAATCCGGCTAGCCCTGCTGATACTTTTATGGCAATACCTTAGAGAGCCAATGGTGATTCAGCAGTCAAGCCAATTAGTGTGACAGAGCTATGCTAAACTATGTAAAACTATGCTACACTAGACAGTAGTCACTGGACATGTCTCACTAAGACAGGCTCCAGACATCTTCCTATAAAACCGAACTATGAAGAAATTCTCAGTCCGGAGTTAAGTAGGAGTGACTGGAGGGTGCAGCCAGCCAGTGCTAACTAGGTGGCTAACCTAGCTCTGAATGAAGGCTAGCTTACTCATAAAATAGACAAAGTTAAGGCTGACAAAATGACAAGGAGAATAAATGGGTCTTAAGCTTAGATTTAAAGATATCTATAGAAACTGCCTCCCTAATAGCAGCAGGCAGACCATTCCAGAGAAAAGGAGTGTGGTATGAAAAAGCCCTGTACCCCACTGATTTCTTTTCAACTCTTAGAACAGATAAAAGCCCAACTTTTTTATACTAGTGGTTGGAAGACCAGAAAATAGAACATTACAATAATCGAGACGAGATGACACAAAAGCGTGGACTAGAGTCTCTGCATCTGCCATGGATAGAGTGGGTCTAATTTTAGCAATATTACGAAGATGAAAAAATGCAGTTTTAGTAATGTTTTTGATGTGCGGATCAAATGAGAGAATAGGATCGAATACAACTCCCAGATTTTTAACTAAGGCACTCTGAGAGATTATGCTATTCTCAAAATTTAAAGTGACATCATGAAACTGATGCTTTTGACTAGCTGGTCAAATAACCAGCATCTCTGTTTTATCTGAATTTAGATGCAGAAAATTTAAGGACATCCATTTTTTAATTGCGGAAAGACACTGCTCCAAGTTTACAAATTGGGAGCGGTCTTCCGGTCTAATAGGAAAATATAATTGGGTGTCATCTGCATAACAGTGAAATTTGATGCCATAGCTGCGAATTATGTCACCAAGAGGCAACATGTAGATAGAGAATAATAATGGACCAAGAACTGACCCCTGCGGAACACCAAAGTTTACTTTACTGATTTCTGAGGGCATATTGTTGTGAAGAACATAATGTGTTCTCTCAGAAATGTAATGGAGAAATCAATCTGACCCTAAGATGTATCTGTAATTTGTTGAAACTTTATATTTGGGATACCTGTATGAAGAATATAACACATGTGTGATCATGTTGGTTAAGGATGTTCTAGTCACTCTGAACAAAGAATGTTATCTTAGCTGTTAGATCTCCACATTCCTAGAGTATGTGGTTGGGGGTTTAAGTGTTTTAGTGCCCTTTTGTTTAGAAGATAAGAAAGGTGACATGAGGGTAGCTGAAGAAACAGATGCCTTAAGGCACTGACCAGCTGAGGTCAATAAAAGTGTTGTGTGACAACAGAGTTCCAGGCCTTCCTGACCACATGAT
>OMKK01045242.1:0-10732 GCA_900302305.1 Polymixia japonica
GAGGGTGTGAGGAGGAGGAGGAGGAGGAGGAGGAGTAGGACGGACTCACCATTTTAGAACCTGCACCCTCAATGCCCCATCACAAGACACAAAGAAGGTTAGACAGCCTATATACCACACAATGGAACCATTTGTTTCTCGTTTGTCTGTGCTGTCTGGGGATCTCTCGTGTGTGTGCATGTGCGTGTGTGTGTGTGTGTATGTTGTGTACGTTTCGTAGTGACTGTAGCGTCAGTGTTCTGGCGACGGGCCCAGCCCTGCTCCAGAGTTCTGCTCTGACTCTACTAAACACACACAACCTGGACTCATTACACTCAGTAAACAAATAAGTCATTAATACCAGCCTGCAGGCTCCACACACACACACACACCCGCGTGCGTGTACACACACTCACAAATTTGCACACACACACACCAGCAGCCACGCCCCTTCCCTGCATGTCAGAGGCTGCTATTGGCTGTGGGGCTTGGACTAGCGAGACTAATGATGTGGTCCTTGTTCCTGCTTCCTGTCCTCCTCTGGAGGACTTCCTGTGGCTGAGTCATGTGGTCCTGATTACAGACCACAGCCAGGACCCCTAGAGCGGAACACTTTAGCTCTGATACGCACAAACACACACACACAATGAAGATGGAATACTCTGCATCCTTCTCGTCAGATATCTGATATTGATGACCTGGAGTACTGGAAATACTGAGCGTCTGTATTTACTTGTCTCTCTCTCTCTCTCTCTCTCTCTCTCTCTCTCTCTCTCTCTCTCTCTCTCTCTCTCTCTCTCTCTTTAAAGAAGCCCACAGTTCTGTACTCTGTAATCTCAACTGAAATTTGGAGTAGGTCTACAGTATATGTATCATAATTCAACTATCATGTCCTCTTTTGTCCTCTCTTTCTTTCTTGCTTTCTCTCTTTCTGTTCTTTGTTGTCTTTTTTCCCCTTTTCCACTGTCTTTACTTGTTTCTTATATTTTCATTCTATACATCATTCTTTCTGCTATAAAATATCAGCAACGGAGAAAGACAGGAAAGAAGAGTAAAGCTCACCTCCCCTCTGTTCTCCTATCCACTCAGCTTCCTTTTCATTTCTGATACATGTACAACCGTGACAAGATGTATCAAAGAACATCCTCCAAATCCGTTCCTTTGCTCTCTGACTAATTTTCGTAGTAAAACACTCAGAGTAAAACTGATGTGTCTGTTCTTATTTTTGGCAGGCAGGGTGTGTTCAGTTATGTCATGTTTTTTAGACTAGTCTTTAAATAGGTCAGCTGACCATCTCACAACAAGAGTTGTTTACATCACACAAAGGCAAATGTAGTTTCTACAATCTGGAGAAAAATTGTCTACCTTGATGTTAAATTGTGCTGGGGCTTACTGTTTGCATTGGATGACAAAAAATTGTAGTTGCTGGTATTTTTGTCATAGGCCTTTAAGTTTGTTAGTGTGGCTCAGTAACAACCAAAATTAAACTTGTTGGTGTGGCTAAGTGTAACAAGTCAAATTAAAATTTTGTCAGAAAATGAAGTTATGTAATTATTTAAACCTAAGCTTATGCATGTAGTATAGTTTGTTTGTTTCAGGATTGTTTTTTATTTTTTAATAAATACTTGCATTAGTCATTTTGAACTCTGAGAATGGAAATCAATATCACTTTGATGGTGTTTTAACAATGACATAAATTCTACCATTTGAGAATAGTCGGGGTTTTTTGTAAATAAATCTACAACTCATATTGAAACTATGTGTGATATTTAAGCCCTAACCTGTGAACATTCTTTGAATGTGTGTGTGTGTGTGTATTTGAGAACTTTAATTATTTAAAACTTTTCTTTTAGTACATAAATCAATGAGTAATATTGACACTTGCCTAACGCCGATATTTCATCTCTAACTGGTGAATGTGGAAGCATTATTTCAATTGTATTTAGTTTAGTTTTTTAAAATAAATAATTAAGTACAAACTATGTACTTAACAGTAAAATACTAACTTTAAATTATTGGCGTCAAACTTTTTAATGTATACATTTATGGGTCATTCTATAAATATGATGCTTAAAGTAGATAGATATAGTCTAGCTTGTTAAAGTAGTATTCATTTGTTTCAAACCGGTTTTTCAATAAATAAATCTTATCATTTTGAACATATGATGCTGAAAGTGGTCTATAAGGTCTAACTCATAAACGTAGCTGTGTTGATTTGTGTCAAACTTGTTTTCTTCTTATAAATAAATTATAAGTCATAATGAAACTATGATGATTCGGGTGATAATATTACCAGAGCACCGGGGGAAATTTGCCTTGTGAAATGTTCTGTTCTCTCACAACCCACTCAGTTTCGATAGGAAAAATCTTTTAACCTTTTCGGCAACAACAAATGCCAATTAGAAATGAAATGATAAAGAGATCAATTGAGTATAGCTAAAAAAAAAATTGCTAGGCTGTTCTCTGTCACCACACATTATTGTTATTTATAACTGGAGGAACAAAGAACCCTCTCATGCGGTGCAAAGAGGATGATAGTTTTCAGGATAAATGTTGTTGAAATAAACGCGTTGCTGTTCGACTTAAATGAGTCATTTGTTTCTTTTTTACAATTTTCAGTTAGGGTTTATTTGTACATCTGTGTAGTTCTACATAACTGCAGTTGCTAGCAGTGTGGTGGTGCATTTGATGACATTGAGATTGAATTTCTGGTTTCTATATATGAGCAAGAGTAGCTGTTTCAAAATGATAATTATTTGACATCGTGTCTGGTACTGAAATTGGTGACTATATTTGCTTTTGCTGACTTTAGTGAAAGGTTTAATGAATAAAACAATTCTGCATGTTAGTTCAAGATTGAAATTGCTTTGTTTAGAATATTTAATGATCTAATTTCTCATAATCAATTTCACTGTGTGGGTGTCTTGTAGACGCTCATCTGCGTCTCCTGAAAACCCAATTATAGTTGCAGTGGTAAAACATTTTAGTTTTTCTAATTGACTATTATTTCACTGTTTGTGTTATTTACATTGTTGATTGTATTTATTTTTTTCTGATAACCCAACTGCAGTTATTACATTATCCTTTAATTATTTATTCTTATATAATTTTTGCTGAGAAGATAAAGCTAAAACCAAGTAGTCAGTTTGTGGTTTAAAGTTTTAGGTGCTGCATCTTGTTTTGATTGGCTGCCACTCAATGAGACAAAGTGACATTATTGAGAGTAAAAGTATTGTTGTAGTGCTGGTTTCTCTGGTTGGGATTTGGACAGTTAGACAGTTGGGGTAAAAGGTCGTGGGTGGCATTTCTTTGTTGCTATCCACTGTTTGACTAATCAGCCAAGGAACTTGTTCCATATGCTTACAAACTGTGTGTGTGTGTGTGTGTGTGTGTGTGTGTTTGTGTGGGTATTTGCGTCTGTATGTGTATTTGCATGTATGCAAGTCTATCTAAATATCTGTGTGTGTGTGTGTGTGTGTGTGTCTATGTGCAATATGTATCTGTCTGAGTTGATATGTAGGTCTGTTTATGTGTGGGCGCATATGTTTGTGTCTGTGTCTTTGTGTTTGTGTGTGTGTGTGTGTGTGTGTGTGTGTCTACATCATTGTCTGCACGTGGATGTGCACATTTCTTTTTGCAGTTTAATACAGGCTTGTTCCCTCTTCTGTCCTCATCAGCAACTGACATTTTCAAATTCAAATGATAGATTGTTTTGATATGCGAGGCATATCTCTTACTGCTTTAAATTAATTGTAAGCACAAACTGTAGCTATATAATATATCATAATTATAAGTATACAGCGCATATACAGTATAATATGTACAGTATAACTATGTATTACGACATCAGGACTTGTCATATTTCTGAAGACATAATAACAGTGGGTGCGATTTGTCGAAGTTTATTGGAGAGATTTGATGGGATGATAGTTAGTTCTAGTAGAATTCAAATGAGACCTATAGATAGTTATCAGCAGACATGCTACATCTTGTCAAGAGTTCACATCTACAGTAACCTTTTGTTCCGTATATTAGAATATCAGGCTTCCCCGCTGGTTTTCTTTCAGAGGGTTTCAAGTGGTGGGGAGGCACCTGAGAGCGTGTTTAGGTTATTTAGATCGACTGGATTCATCGTAGCGGCGTGTTTTGAAATACGAGCCTCTCTAATGAATTTAATCCCAGTGCATTCGAACGATGGGGTGAACAGTGGCGGGTGAACGCGGTGTCAAAGTGTACCGTGTTATTGCAGATTCATCTGGTTTGCCTTAATGGCTTCCGATGGTGGGTAAGGGTGTTAAATATTAGCATTATATCATATTAGCATGTTGGACTGCATGTTGACACTTGGAAGCTTTTAGTGAATTTCCTCTTAACTGCTTTAAAATGGTGGGTGTGAATGTGTGTACGGTTAATATCTTGATAAAAAAAACAAAAACCCACGTAACTGCAGTTAGTTTTTTTTTTTTTTTCTTACTTGAACTGAAAGTCTCCATGCTCATCTCTGTGTTGAGTGAGATTCGTGACCCCTGGGTCGTGAAACCCCTGAGAAAAGAGAAATTCCTTATTGAACTCATAACACGCGTATTATTCATCAGGGTTACTGATACAAACCACCTGACAGAGCCTCTCTCATGTGATGTCACCATCACACCTCTATCTGTTGGTCTTGTGATATTATTCATACAATATGTTTTTCATTTTTGATCAGACTCACTTCAGACAATGTTTACATCATGTTACATCAAGGATGGGTTACTTTTCCAAACAATACATGTTAATAGACACATATATTGACTAAGCATTATGTTATTAACCCATAACAACTGTGTGTTGTTCCAGGCTTAACAAAGAGATTTATGGAAACATCCTCTATAACAACGTCCACTTCTTAAACAGTAGTTGAGCTGGACTATAACCCTTTTTGTTTGTTAAAGAAAATTAAATAACTTATAAAGAAATGATGATCCCTATATTGTCATTTCCTTTTCACTGTATGTATGTGATCATGTTTGATACAATATAGTTGGCAGTGTTAGTGCCTTGCTCTACCCGTTGTGTTACACGGGGAATGGAACCCCTAACCCTGGCAGTGTTAGTGCCTTGCTCTACCCGTTGTGTTACACGGGGAATGGAACCCCTAACCCTGGCAGTGTTAGTGCCTTGCTCTACCCGTTGTGTTACACGGGGAATGGAACCCCTAACCCTGGCAGTGTTAGTGCCTTGCTCTACCCGTTGTGTTACACGGGGAATGGAACCCCTAACCCTGGCAGTGTTAGTGCCTTGCTCTACCCGTTGTGTTACACGGGGAATGGAACCCCTAACCCTGGCAGTGTTAGTGCCTTGCTCTACCCGTTGTGTTACACGGGGAATGGAATACAGAATAGGGACAGAATAGGGGCACCCCTGAATGTAGAATGTAGATGTATCTTTTCCCAAAATACTCTTGACGAAGGTCCAGAGGTACTGAAATGTTAGTATGATCAATACATTGTGATGCTGAGCAAGAGCAGTGTGTGGCCTCTTCCTTTCTCAAGACTGAAGCCATACTTTCCAAAACACCTGCATCTGAGATAGTTGGATGTGCGATTATATCCTTAACTGCTAATGAAACGGTTAAACTGTTTCCTTGAAAATATTTGCTTGGTTTCTGTGCATACAAATTAGAATAAATTAGATTACATAGACATCCTGTGCTGTTCCAAGCCAGTGTACATGCAGTGAAATCATTATGTAAATAGTGTTGACAGTATGTATAGATACTGTCTGGATGGATTCACTAGCTGAGCCTTGTCGGGATGCCTTCCTTGGACAGCTGTTATTGTGTGGCTGATCACATGCGTGTGTGATCTGACTGAAGACGGATTCCCCGTAACCAGTGTGAAGAGCTCGGTTCCTCGTTTTCTTTTACTGATGTTGCGAAGCGTTTTGACCCTGAAGTACTGCTCCGAAGCCTAGTGTTGATAAGACTGCAGATAGTAATGTACGGTAGGCATCGACTAGTAGGGAGTCAGGGTCAACCAAGGTCAATAGTAGCATGATCCAGATCGGAAGCTGCTGTTTCTCACTGGGTTTTTTTTTTTTTTTAAGTGAGATTAAGATTTTTTTTGGCTGTTATTAAAATAACTGCCAAATTGTATTCAAACCATAAAACATGCAAGTTTGTTTCTCTCTACTCTCTAGGTCTATTTTGGCGTCAAAATGTGTTTATGGAAAATATTACATACTTCACCATTAAAGTGTAAATATTCTTAGCAGGGGGGGCCTCAATGGGGTTAAAACGGTTAAAAACGATTTGCTTGCAACAAAAAAAAAAAGGTTTCTGTGTGTACAAATTAGAATAAATTAAATAAATTAGATTACATAGACATCATGTGCTGTTCCAAGCCAGTGTACATGCAGTCAAAGTACATTATGTAAATAGTGTTGACAGTATGTATAGATACTGTCTGGATGGATTCACTAGCTGAGCCCCTCGCAGCTTGTGTACGTACCATGTATATTTGGATCTGTTGGGATGTCTTGCTGTGTGGCTGATCACATGTGTGAACACGGCAGATGTAACCTGACTGAACACGGATTCCCCGTAACCAGTGTGAAGAGCTCGGTTCCTCGTTTTCTTTTACTGATATTGCGAAGCGTTTTGACCCTGAAGTACTGCTCCGAAGCCTAGTGTTGACAAGACTGCAGATAGTAATGTACTGTAGGCATCGACTAGTAGGGAGCCGGGGTCAACCAAGGTCAATAGTAGCATGATCCAGATCGGAAGCTGCTGTTTCTCGCTGTTAAAACAAAAGTACTTTGTATTTTTTTAAAGTAGCAATCTCGAAGATCTCTGAAGATTTTCTTTTAAATAAATGTGTGTTAAGTCACTATCTATCCTGAATGAGGTAACACAATGGTGATTGAGCCCACTGATGAAAGCCCTTGCATTTGCAGTATTATGAGTATTAAGAACCGGGTGTCTGTGGAGACTTCGCCGCCGCGCGTTCAAATCACAAACGGCGCAGCTAGTGATTAGCGCTTCCGCTAAAAAACAATAGTCTGTTGGATTCTACCATTATCTTTATTATGTGGCCAGTGACATTGCACTACTAGCTTAAAAATAATGTCAAATTCGCAGACGTATTTACTAAAACTACATGGAATTTGTTTTCCCCCAGTGAATATCTTAGTTACAACAAGACTGAGGAAGCCAAGCACTTTAGTGTTTAATATGTAAGGTATTTATTCAGTTTTGGAAATCCCACATCCTCCAGAGTCTATGATCAGAACTGCGTCCATAGCAACAGTCTGTTCAGAAATAGAAAACCGTAGAGTGCCATAATTGACCAATCAGAATCGAGTATTGAACAAAGTCGTGTAATAAACATAAATAATCCACAGTCACTGGAATATTAGTTAGTACATATTGTCTAGGCACTGTGGCTTGTCATTTATCTTATTCTACAGTCATTGTAACTGACCCCAGATGAGATCCTCAGCTAATATTGTCTGGAATGTCAATGTCAGTATAAATATATATATATATATAATAGATATACTACAGTATATAGTGAGGGTGGAAACATATTGACTGTATGTTTTTCCTGCAGGGCTCCTCTGCCGTGTCAGAGGCCCGTTGATATTAAACCTCCTACTTCCTTTTTGAAGCTGTTTTGTTTACCAGCCACTGTGCTATTTTTACTGGAGGCTTCTCTGCCTGCTCCACGGCCCGGTTCATTATGGACGAGTAACGCTTGACACGTTCACGTGCGTAGTTTGGGACAAGCGCGCGTTTAAGGCAGTTTTTTTACTGCAATATGCGTGAACGATGACGTGTTGTAATGACGTATGCTGTTATAGACATGTTGTGTAAGACAGGTTGGCAACAGACAACAATGCAATGAGTGACAGAATGTTTAGACCAAGTATTACAAAGTCATTTAAGTACTGATAACTTGAATAATTAATTGTAAATGAATATGATACTATTTCACCTAGGTCTATAAATGTCTGGGCCTTACTTTGTGACTGAAATCCAACCTCTACCAATTCTGTGAGGCTAAAGCTTTGTCACCTGATATTCACCACAGAATGTGATGAAACGGTCTCTTGTGTGCTGTTAACCTAGGGTGATGTCTACACTGAAACCTGTCTTTGGTGACAGTAGGAATCGGGGTTATTCAGGGGACATCTGTCATTACTAATGTTTTGTTAAATTAGGCCCATGGCACCTCGACATAGCTAAACAGTCAATTCTAGCATCCTTCCTGAAGCTTATTTGAAAACGTAGCTACCCCTAAGCCTAGGGGTTAATTGAGATCTCCTTTATAATCTTAAGAAAGCCAATAAGCACCTTAGGGTTCCCCACTAGAAAATAATATACTCACAAGGTTCCTTGAAGAACTGCCTTAGGTTAGACGTACATGGAATACCATCAGTGTGTACGCAGGCTTTATCAAAGGATTCTTCAAGGAACCTTCCTGGGTTCCACAACAGTTGTAATCTGGGTTACACCTAAAGGTTACTGAAGTCATTTTACAGTTTTAAAAGCGTGCTGTTACAGTCAATTTGGAACGTACCTTTCACAAGTTTCAAAAAGGAATTATGTACATTCCTTAACAGCTGTTCATGCTTACTTTCAAAGAGAGAAGAATCAGATTTGTCTGTGATTCATAACCCGTAGAACCACAGAGATAGGTGTCTTTAGTGGGGTGTTCATTTGACTGATGAATGAATGAATCACTATCTACAAAATAATAGTGAGGTTGGCATGACCTGGATACGAGCCGTGACTCAACTTTTAAATGATTTTCAAGGTGTCATAATTCCATTAGTATAGTACTGTATTTAATTTACCTATACTCTTTACGAAAAAAGGATTTGTCGTTTTCAACAAGACTATGTGTCTGGTTTGGGACAACATTCATTTGTGTTTCTTTTTGACACAATATATGTTAATAGAAGCCAATTTTAAAACAATACCGTATGTTATCATATGTTGTATTGAAAAGTAAGTCTTATTCTACTGTTGTGCTCATTATACTAGTCGTACTGGAAAAGAATGTCAATTAAATGCCAAAATATAAAATGTAAATGAACTTGCGGTTCTAAAACCGCTCTCTAAGATTTAAGGTGGACTTTACTTACATTTACTTGCATGTAAATGTGATATTTATTTAGGAGATTTATTTATTTTGTATTTTTTCAGCCAAGTCATTGTGACTAAAACTCCAGAACTATAAATCAAACTGGTGGTTCACACCTGTATTTGTATTAGTACACTAATTATGGTTTAATGTTGCATTCACTGACACCAAGTACATTCATGTTTGTTTGTGTATGTATGTGGGTGTGTTGATACAGAAAAGCCTTAAATTCAAGTTCCGAGTTTATTTATAAGTCAATTAGTAGGTTCACAAACTTAAATGAACTGCGCTGGTGTAAAAGACAGAAGTTTGCTTTCCATCCAAGCATTTTAATGCAAATTGTGGCTTATTGAATCAGAAATGCTGAATGGAAATGAGAAATTTTGATAATATGTCCTCAATATCATGAAAGACAGACAGCCAGACAGCCAGACAGACAGACAGACAGACAGACAGACAGACAGACAGACAGACAGACATGCAGGCAGACAGACAGAGGCAGACAGACAGACAGACATGCAGACAGACAAACAGACAGACAGGCAGACAGACAGACAGACAGACAGACAGACATGCAGGCAGACAGACAGACATACAGACAGACAGATATACAGACAGGCAGGCATGCAGAGAGACAGACAGATAGATAGATAGATAGACAGGCAGGCGTGCAGGTAGACATGCAGACAGACAGACAGACAGACAGAGAGGCAGGCAGGCAGGAAGAAAGAAAAAGAAGTGGATATTATACAGACGGTTAAATGTGACAGCTGCTAAGTCACTGAGGAGATTCAAGCCCCAAACACAGCAGATAAGAAGAACTTAGGTTGACTGGTTATCTGCTTTAATAAAGAACTAAATGTAGAGTCACTCTGCTTGTGAAATCACTCTTGTGATAGTAGTGAGGGCAACATATTGCTGAAGTTGCTGGTGTTGACAGTTTGTAGGTGTACCCCTGTAGCTACGATGTGCTACAACATGACATCATAACACAGTAACACGTTATATAAAATCAGGAAGTCACAAATTGTGGTGATCAACTTCTTCTTCTTGTGGTTTGTTGTTATCACTGTGATAGGTAAAAAGACAAAGACTTCAATAGCTGATTGGCCATTGATATGGTTATAACCGATATCGCCCAAAAGTGACACATTTCTCAACGTGTTACATGTTGCTGCCCTGTCCATACCGCAGAATCACACTCCTGTCTCCTGCTTTGCTTGCTGTCATAGACAATGGATGGAGTCTGGTGACGAGTCGCCCTAGTTTCTTCCTGTCTGAATGCAGGGTCAAGTTAAGACCAGAGCCATAGATGGACAGAATTGGTGTTTGGCCTTGTACTTTACAACCGTAAGGGTTACAATAGTGGAGTTTGTAAATCAGTGATGGCTTAATAAACTCCCCAAAAAGCTCACTGAAACGCTTCACGAACAAAGAAAATATACTCCAAATTGACATTGTCATATAAATCCTGAATTGTCTCTAACTAGAGCCGTGGATAGATCATTTGGCCAACAGAGAGAAAGACAGATAGAGATAGGTTTGATGCTCTCTCTCTCTCTCTCTCTGTCCATCTGTCAGAACAGTCCAGATTTAAACTTGACCAAAGTCACTTCAATAACTTA
>OMKK01045253.1:0-11548 GCA_900302305.1 Polymixia japonica
AAATATAAATATATATAAATATATATATTGAAGCGTAAATGAGATTTTATAAAATAATTTCAAGAATAAAATTCTGGAGAAAAAAAATAATTCTGTGTTTTATTGAGGATGGAGCACTGAATTCAGTATATAAATTGTGTAATATGCCTGTGTCTGCCTGCTGGTTTATTTACATAGAATCTATTTTTGAACTACAAATTAGATGGTAAAGGCCTTAACCAAAGGTGTTGTTCTTCAGCCCAACCATGGCAATAGATCATCATGCAGCTGAACACGACTGGGTGGAGTAAATTGTGAAGTGTAACACTGAGCGGAATTCGGCATTTGTGACATTCGAGGGCATCCGAAACGTATCGTCATTTTGTGTGCCACAATAACATGCTACCAATATTGAACATGCCAATTGTTGACAAATCCCATAGGCTGGCGCTCTCTGAACTGAAATGAAATTCCAATAATCCCGCTCAAAATTCATATTTTAGTAGTTATTTTAGAGTAGTTGCTTATATAGAGGTTTTGAGAGACAATGCATGGGAAGCTGCATTTCAGTGAACAGCAGAAATCCTCTTGGTGTGAATTGGGTGCCTACAGGCCTACAGACCTTGCACTTCCATACGTAATAAAATGGAAGAAAGAAGACTAACCTATTCTCCTTTTGTCTCACAGCCTGAACAGAGCAGCCATGCCCAGAGTGGCACATAAACGCAATGCAGATGAGGTCACACTTAGCATCGCTTGTTCATTGTTTATATGTTGAGACCTGCTAGCTGAAACTTCATTGTGGCCCATCTGGCTCTTGGCTAGGAAGCCTACCTTTTTTTTGTTTAAATGTAGTTACAGTTAAACTGGTTCTGTTGGCTTCTGTAGTGGATTTTAAACCCATCCAATGAAACTGAAGCTTTTTTTTTCATAAAGAAGAGTAATTGGGTGGGGCATGAAGAACTGATGACCAGTTGTATAAAGATGGCGACTTCTTGAACATTTCAGACCTTATGGACAATCCTACATAGTATTCACTCAAAACTTGTGATTGAATGATGTTAGTTTAATGATGACTAATGTGAAGGAGAGTGCTGTGCACTGGAATTAGTAACTGACATTAAATGAAGAGACTGCCATCTTCATGCTTCTGATTTGAGTGACATACAGGGAGCCAGTTGATTACTTCTAGTTTTCGTCAGACCATTTGGGTTCTGTTCTGCTTAGCCACAGAGCATCTATTGTTTTTTTACCCTCATTGGATAAGTTGACTAAGAAAACACTTTTAATTGGTAGAAATAGTAGTTAAAGGGGAGGGAGTCCAGGAGTTAAATTGAAGACCAGCTGCTCTAATCTTCAGCCTTTTCCATAATGTGCTTTGTCTTATCTTTTCAGGTAAAATTGAGTGACTTATCTAGCTTCTGCTTATCTCGATCAGTTTCAGGGTTTTTTTCCCCCGATTTTTTTATGTGTGCTGTCTTCTCAGCGCTACACAAATTGTCATTTCCATACATGACCAACAGATGGCGATGGCTACCTATTGATGTAGATACTGAGGTTGCATAAAAGTAGAGCATGGGTTTTAAAACCCACATGACTGTTTGGCTTAGTGAAAATGAATGAAATTGAAAATTTATTGAAATCAGTACTTACGCAGGGGCAATTTTGCAATGTTACATCGAGCAATCCTATGGTGTGTATTTCAAAATATGGATTTAATTTTTGATGACAGGCTTCCATTAAAAAAAAAAAAGATTAAAAAAATAAAGAAAATCGCTAGTGTGCTGCGCCTCATGGTTCTCCTGTGATTCAGGCTGAATACTCACAGAGAAAGGGGGTTGCTTTGTCGTATGGGAACAAGCACCTAACTGCCAAGCACAGCCATGATATATTTAGACCTTGATAAAAACAAGGCCATACATAGGTTGATAAATATATACCAGAATCAAAGTAAATTCCTTGCATGCTAAATTTAGACACTGGAAGCCAAAGTGTCCCTTATTTAGATGGGACAGATAAGGGATAATAGGTTGCCATGTTGTTACACATTACTAATAGATGAATGGCTAGCCAAGTTATATAATATATCCTGTATCAGTTGGCTCAGGACACAGGATGAGCTTATGTGTTTAATCAGATTGTGTTTACTCTCACCCCTATATGGGCTGGCAGTGAGAGGCCCAATCTCATTTTGACTAGGGATTGTCTGTTGTCTTTTCCAGCAGAGGCTCAGAGGGAAATTCCTCTTGTATTAGTAAAACCTCATTTAGCTGCTATCTTAGATCAAAAAGATAGGCTTCTTAGTAACTACAGGAGGATCATTTTGGAATGGACACTGGTAATAATAATAGTTTTGGCTGACATTGCTCACACAAATGAGAAGTGGAATGTGAACAGACTAAATAAACAGCCCCCCATATCAGGTAGAGTGGTCAGTTTTTGGACAAGTGCCTGGCTGCCCAAAGGCACCATCAGGTGGTGTGTACATGTCGCTGAGACCACCCACATGGGGGAGTAGCAGAGATGGAGAAAAGCAGGAACTACTGCAGTGAGTGAAAGTGTGCGAAAGCCAGCCTGGCTGCCCAGCATCCTGCATCCTCCTTCCCTCTGGAACATGTCGGAACAAACCGCTGACAAACAGACAAGCAGCCCCTTTACCTGCCGCGAGGGAATCTGAGACGCACTGGATAAAGAAACATTGCCCTTCAGCAGGGGAGAACGATAATGACTGAGTACTCAGTGCCTTTTAGCAAATCTGCCATCAGCAGTAGCACTATCGCCATCTTGGTTAATGGGCCAATTGAAGATTGGCTGCCACAGAACCTAATCACTGGAAGAAACTAATTTAGAGTGTATCACACATGTTCAAATTACTGTGTGATGGAAGATATATATTTTCATACCTGGATTTTCACAATATAAAATACATTAGAAAAATATCACCTGTATTCTGTAATTCATTCATTAAGGGAGTATTTTTCAAACGAGACACATTTTGATGTATCTCGCCGCATATCTGCCCCCACTTTGTCACGCTTCAACTGACAGTTTGTACAGTGATCATCTCCTATCAGCGCTGAGAAAATAGACCCTTGCTCGGAAAGTTGCATTCTCAGATCTCAGTAATGGGAACATCAAGACTGAACAGGAGAGGAATTCTCTCAACTCCCACGGAACCCTGGTCATGCTGTAATCTATTCTGGATGAGGAAGGAGGGGAAGTTGAGGAATTGACCCCAACGTAGCCCCGGCAGAGTGTTAACAGATTAACCCTAGCATCTGAGAGCACGTCACCCCCTAACTCTCTATTCAAGGCAATAACAGGATATATTGTGTGTCAACCTTTAAATCCATCAAGACGGGGGAAAAAGTTGTGGGGACTGAGAAAGAGAAGCAGTAATTAACAGATGGAAGGAGGCAGATGAGAAGGACTTGAGGTGACTCCCTCACCTTGGTGATTTAACGTCCCTCCCATCCGCACACACCGAAAGTATTATATAACCCTGTACCTACACTCAATAAAATTCATACGCACTCCCACTTCCTGCAGACACCCACCCACCCACATACACACACACACACACATGACAAGTCACACAAATCTTATTTAACTCTTGTGTGGGTGACGTCAGCAGTACTTGGCTAGAGAATACATTCTTGGCAGAGAAGGAAGCCAAGGACAGGTGTGTGTGTGTGTGTGCGTGCATGCATGTGTGTGTGCATGTGCGTGTTCGAGATGGGATGATGGGATTTAGACGTGAGTAGTGCTTCTTGTTATTGGTTAATTGTATGTCTGCAAGGGAGCCTGGTAATCGCACTCCTTACCTGTCAACTCAAGAACTCATCTCTGTCTCGTGCTCAAGGGATTGTATACATAATTTGATGTGTTGACCATTTGGTCAGCACTTTTGCATTCATTAAATCAACACTGAACATTTCATATATTTAATTATTTATTTAGTTAAATGTCAGGCACACTGAAGGCTAGCGTTCAGGGTGGTGATATTTCATTTAATTTGTCCAATGATAAACCACCTGGTCGTATGGCTGGATCTCAAATGCATTAAGATAAAAAAAACCTTTTGCATCTACAGTATATTCTATCCCATGCTTTGCTATACGGTAACAATAATTTTAGCTCAATAATTTTAGCTCATACAGTAAAATAAAAAATAATGCATTTAATTTATAAAAATAAATTAAACAATAAAAATAAATCTCAAAGTGCAACAGAAAAATAAATGAAGAAGCTCAAAAAATACATGGGTATTCACACTTCTCCACTCAGTCCCTGGCTCAGCTTACCTTATCTGGAGTCTTTTAAAACATAAATGTCAGTTATGTTTTGGGTTTTTTTTTTTTCCTAGGACTGCAAGGTCCACTCATCTTTAGTATTTGTATTGTTAATGTAGACAGTAGGAAAGCAGCGAGAGAGACAGAGAAGAGACACAAGACAGGAACTGGTGGGATTCAACTAGACCAGTGGGGTTACACCTGTGGTTCTAAAGGTAGGGAACATAACTACTTGACACAGATTGGTACTTCAAAATCACACCACATACTGCTGCTCTATCAGGTGTCCTGCTGACATGCTGGCCAACACAAAACCGTGATCCATCATTGGTAAGTAAGCAGTCTTCTACTGCCAGAGCGAAAGATATTCCATGTCCTTTTGAAGAGATAACTGTGATAACTGACAGCAGGTTTAATGGATGCCCATGAATAACATAGTTTGTAATACACTTAATTTTACTGCATGTCCAGAATCCAGAACATATTGTTCTGCTAGCAAATGTTTTCTACTTAAGCAGGAAATGGCCATAAAACAAAGTGAATTACAAGGAACTGGCAGGGTGACCAGATCCCAACAAACCAAATGTGGGACAATGTGGGACACATTACCAACGCTGAGAGGTAAAATTTTGATATAATGTCTATCTATTTAGACTCGCTTACATACAGTATATACAAATTGCGAGTCGCAAATTTCCCCGTCGGGCGTAGCGTAGGCAGCAAAGACGGTGACAGGTTAACCTGCGCTTGACACACACACGCAGTTTGATTGACATCAAACGCGGCGCCGTGATGACAGCCTTCCCTGCTTACTTCACCGCCATTGGATAAAAGCCAGATTTTAGAGAAGCGTCTGTCCTGCGGTGGTTTGACTGGTTTGAGTGGTTGGGCCCAAATCATAACAAACCTGTGCAAATGGCCTGTCGATAATTATAAATGAATATAATAAATAATAAATTGAATAAGCCACAAAATGAACAGCTAATGATCACCGATCATCCACCTTAGCTCTCCCTAGAGAGACAATAAGATGTTCTGACAATTTATCGCCCTAAACCTCCCACACACACAACCATGGCAGCCCCCCTACAGGCAGCAGTAGTCTTTGCTCTCCCTTCTCTCCTCTTCTCCCACCTCCTCCCCAGTGACTACAGCCACTCTTCACCTTCATATCCCCCACAAGGGCTTAAGAGCTCTGGCCAAGGTCGGACTACACGGCCAATCAGAGTCCTCACACACTCGGCCTTGGCGTCCCTACTCATCAGCGCCTTCCTCGTCCCATCCTCTCGTTTTCTTTCATTCTCTCACTCTTGCCAAACAACCTCAGTGGTGTTAAACCCATACAATGGTGTTACGCGTTACTTGTTGAGTAGTCCAGAGAGGATTGGTGTTGTGATCTGTGGCAATGAGCTGCTGTGCTGGGAAGGTGCTGATCTGTCCTTCATACATACACACAAACACACACACACACACACACACAGACACAGACTCTCACTATTACACCACCAAAATAATGTATTCAAACTCTCACAGCAATCAAGTAATCAAGCTACCTACTGTATGCTCAAATTAGTTTAACACATTAATCATAAATGTCAAACAAAAGCATACCATATCTATCCAGAGGGACTGGTGCAGTGACTGTCAGACACCATTTCCAGAATAATATCAGATTATTATTCAAGCAGTGTCCTCTTCTCAATGCAAGTGAAAGGCTGAATCATAGCAATATATTGAACACGTTAACATGAATGACTCGTCAGGAGACTTTGAACATTGTTTGGCTTTGAAAGACCACAAGATGCGATGTGTGACAGGACTGTGTTAGTGTTGGTGAACAAAGAATTCCTGTCCTTGCAAAACCCAATAATAATAATAAAGGTTTCCCAATGTCTGTGCGTGCGTGCGTGTGTGTGTGTGTGTGTGTGTGTGTGCTCGTGCGCACGTGTACCCCCCGCACACACACACACACACACACACACACACAGTCAGTCCATGTCTCAGACATGTTGAGAACATAACTCCTAGGGCATTTGACAGAGTTAACGTTAAGTTAACGCTGGAGCATGTGTGTATGTATGCATTTGTTCTCTATGTTATGAAAGAAAAACAGGAAACGTGTTTAGTGGACTTCAGCGATATCCTGTGAAACCCTTTCTCTACATGGCTCCTGGCCTCAGGCGTGTTTGGTTACGATCTGGGTTCCAACAACCTCAAGCAGCTAATTGAAGGGCTCATATCAACACCTACGGCAATGCTTGGACTTCTCGACCCGTCCAGTGTGTGAGATTGTTCTGGCCAGAACACGTGGGGGGTTTGTGTGTGTGCACGAGTGTACAGACAATATATGAAGAAATATATATATATATACACACACTCACATGTATAGAAGGTGAAAGTTGGAAAACAATTTTTCAAACTTTTTTCGTTGTCTCTTCTACTGAAGCTCAGAGAGAGCGAGAGAGACAGCAGACTGTGGGACAATAACAGGACAATGAGAGAGAACCAACATACCTGTGAATCAAGTGTAGGTCAAGTGAGTGAGAATTATGGTTTGTGAAAAGGCATCTACAATACTGCCGAGATTCCATGAAACTGTTATGTATTGTGTAAAACGAAGGTGTTCAGCAACAACCCTGACATAGACTTAGTTGTGTTTTTTATTCAGTCACTTTCTGCTTTGGAAGGAAAGTGGAGCACAAATACAGTATTAGATTTTACTTCTGTGCTTCTGTGGAAAATGTGTTCAGACGGTGTAAAGGGTGTTAATCTGACAAACAACCTCAAGTTTGATCATATGAGAGACTGGTGAATGAAGAGAGCTTTTCTGCTCGATCCCTCTTTGTCGCCCCTGCCTCCTTCGACAGCCAACATTCTCCTCTCCGCTAATGAGCAGCCATTTTTAACTGCATTCCTGAACAAATGGTGAACTCTCGACATCATGTACAAGGCTAACTGTCAGTCTTTCTGTATGCCTGCGAGAGAAAAAAAGAAAAGAAATGAACACAACCTTCTTGCCCTTCTCAAGAATCCTGTCTTTAAACTTACTAGTATTATTCAACTGTTAAGTGCTTGACCATAGATTTGATCTACACTTTTATAATATGTAAACATAAAAGCCACTTCAGTGCTGCTCAGGGATTTTGGAGAAGAACTTTCAGAGACAATAGGTCTACAGGTCTTCTTGATCTGGAGCATTGGAAATGCTTCAATGCAGACATACCTCCTTCCCTCCTTCATCCCCTCCTATCTCATCTAGACCATTACTCCTATTCTTCTCCCTTTTCTGAAGGCTATCATCATCTTGTGGCAGCGGAGCTGTCAGCAGAGAGCCAGTAGAGAGCCAGCAGCGGCTCAGATGCAGTTGCGAGAGATCAGGCTGATTAGCAGCCTGATATATAGGTGATGTTTAGCAGTGTGACACAGAGACTCTACTGACCCAAAAGCCAGCAGACAAAATATTTATGTTTACTCATATCTGCCCGTACAGCTTGCGGTTATACTTTAAGTTGTGGCACAAATAAAATACTGTGTGTACAACTCTGTTTCAGCCTCCATCCTTCCATGTGAACCCCCAGCAGTAACAGCAGACCACACATGCCAAACATACTTTTTTTAGGTTTTCACAGCAACTTGTTGACATAATCAACCAAATATACACACACATTAGGTCTACTTTGTAGCTGTGGATAGAGATATTTGAACCAGGTATGCTGATATAACTCATGTCTAATTAGTTGTAGGTGTTTAATGAGGACAGAAACCCATCTTCAACAGAGTAGTAAGATCCGAATAAATATTTCCTTTACTCACTATTTAACTTTAGTCAAAAATCTTCAGGATTCAGCCTCAGATAATAAGACTTGTTCTGGAAATATTGTCCACTCCCACAGGTAGTGTGTCTTTCATGGTGGACACGTTGTAATGCTTCTGGCAACACAAGGCCTAGCATCCAGGAGAAACTAATTGCCTGATTGCAATGAAATAAGAAGAATAAAAAGAAGCAACCCTGATGGATCAGCTCGCAAAAAGAGCAGATTAAAACCTTTCCATCGTGCCATAAAGGATCTGGCATGAATGTAATAAGAGCCTCATATCAGATGCAATAATTTTGGGGAGAGCTACATTGAAGAGGACTGCTCCAGACCTTGTGTTGACCCTTGTATTGAAACACAAATTACACACAACCCATTTTACTCAGATGTGACATAACACTCACGTTAAATAGCGAGTAAAGGAAATATTTATTATATAGCCCTGTGATAGGCTGGCGACCTGTCCAGGGTGTTCCCCCGCCTTCCGCCCAATGACAGCTGGGATAGGCTCCAGCACCCCCCGCGACCCTTAACAGGATTAAGCGGTAGATAATGAATGAATGAATGAATGAAAGGAAATATTTATTCAGATCTTACTACTCTGTTGAAGATGGGTTTCTGCCATCATTAAACACTTACCTACAACTAATTAGACATGAGTTATGTCAGCATGCCTGGTTCATCCGATTCACTATGAAACTTAAATGTAACTCGTACAGTGAGATGCACTTTAAAAACCCTGCAGCATTTTGTCATATTTCTAAGCCACAGTGGAGATCAACAGGAAAGGTGGGAGACAGAGTGAGCTTAACACATGACGGATGTCACAGGCTCACAGGCTTGACCGTAATGTTAGAATATATTGAAAAGAAGGCAGAGGGTTTCGTTATCTCCATTTATCACCAAGCTAACGGGATCACAGCTCAGCCAGGGAGGCCACGACGTCATCGGCAGGCTTAGTAATGGACGTGTTGTGCTAAAGTCACACGAACAAGCACAGAGGATCTGCTTTCCTAGCGCTGCTACGGCTCAGCTAGCTAAGTGTCTAGCTGGAGGAGTGTCTCACGCCAAGCCCATATCTGACTGCTTTCCCAGGAATAATCACAGCTCTCACATGTTATTGTCAATAATCGACAAGTTATTTCCAGCCAATCCAGTTCATGTACTTCCTCTTGAACGCGAACCCGTCTAGCTAATTGCAACATTAGAGCAAAACGTTGTAGCAGGGTAGGAAAGTGGTCGCTACGTCACTGACATGATGCAGTCCATTTGTGTTGTTCGTTTGTCATCTTCCTATACATTATTAATGTAGTAAATTATCCAATGAAATCTGGAGGAGAGACGTGCGGGGGGGGAAGTAGGAAGTAATTGTAGTAGGGAAGAGAGAGAAAATAAATGGAGAGATCAGTAGAGAGGCTCGATGCATGTATAATGTATGTGTTCAAAAAGTTTTAATCAGCTTAAATGTTCTCTGCCTTGCAGATTGAAGTCTGGCTCCTTTTTCACTATTACGTATCATACACCACTTAAACACACACACACACCAAACATACTTTTTATTTGTTTATCTTTAGGCTTTCACAGAAACTTGTCGGTATCAAATCAAATGTGCAGAAAATGATGATGTGCAGCAATATTTAATTGCATTTACATCATATTGATTTATTTGGAACATTTGCACACTGACTCAACCAAACATACACACACAGTAGGTCTACTTTGCAGCTGTGGAGAGAGATATGTGAACCAGGCATGCTGACATAACTCATGTGTAATTAGTTGTAGGTAAGTGTTTAATGATGGCAGAAACCCATCTTCAACAGAGTAGTAAGATCTGAATAAATATTTCCTTTACTCGCTATTTAACGTGAGTGTTATGTCACATCTGAGTGAAATGGGTTGTGTGTAATTTGTGTTTCAATACAAGGGTCAATCCAAGCAGTCCTCTTCAATGTGGCTCTCCCCAAAATCATTGCATCTGATATGAGGCTCTTATTACATTCATGCCAGATCCTTTATGGCACGATGGAAAGGTTTTAATCTGCTCTTTTTGCGAGCTGATCCATCAGGGTTGCTTCTTCTTATCAACAGACCATTTCAACGCACACTTTGGTAAAAGCTGTATCTCCTCCAGTAGCACTCCGCAAACTCCCCTTTATAATTACTACCATTTCAAGTCCCTGTTATAGACCTACTGATGCCTTGCTAAGATATTAACTTTGATGTTTGAGACCCCTTTTTATGTGAAGTTATACAGCAAGAATGCATTATGCTGAAGCATCTGTGGGTGATAGAACAAACAGTAGATTAAAGACCCTTCATAATCTTTTCTTTCTGAATATTATGAAATATGATCTTGTTTTTCATTCTAATCCAGGGAGGTGCAGGGTAAGCAGAGAGGGCAACTAAATTAGACATCAGGCCAGGCAGGCATGAACTCCAACAAGTTGTTTTTTTTTGTCACTCTGCCCACGTACAAGAGTCCAAATGCGTATTTAGTGTGATTCTGTGTGAGTCTCCAAGTGGTAGTTGCAGCATGAGATTGACTATAAGTCAGAGTTACAGTCTGTTTGTCCTAGTGAGACCAAAAAAGAGCCTAGATGTATGTTGGAGTGTAAATCTGAGCCTCCAGACCATAACATTTTTATGTGCTTGGCATGGCACATTCAGTTTACTTCATATTTCTGGAGCAAGCCATTAGGATGGCTAGTCAGACTAAAAGACAGCTATGCAGTGGTTATCAGCAGGGAAGCAGAGAGACAGACACACACACACACACACACACCAGGGTTGCTAGTTCCCATTCAAGATCGATAGTTCTTCTGTCTGTGCAGTGTGAGTTATTGCATTGCAATCAGGCAATTCATTTCACCTGGATGCTAGGCCTTGTGTTGCCAGAGGCATTACAACGTGTCCACCATGAAAGACACACTACCTGTGGGCGTCTTAGAGTGGACAACATTTCCAGATCAAGCCTCACTATCAGGCTAAATCCTGAAAGATCTTTGACCAAAGTTAAGACTCCGATTCACTATGAAACTTAAATGCAGCTCGTACAGTGAGATGCACTTTAAAAACCGTGCAGCATTTGGTCATATTTTTAAGCTACAGTGGAGATCAACAGGAAAGGTGGGAGACAGAGTGAGCTTAACACATGACAGATGTCACAGGCTGACAGGCTTGACCGAAACCCACAATGTTGTGCATCGCATAAGCTGCAGCTTCCTGAGCCACTGGGAAGGTCTAATCAATCCGATTCTCTCAACTGACATAGGTTTTGTGAAACCTGATTTGTTTCCGCATAATAATACTCCCACCAATTTTGCTCTTCCAATCTCATCTTGTTAGAATATATTGAAAAGAAGGCAGAGGGTTTCGTTATCTCCATTTATCACCAAGCTAACGGGATCACAGCTCAGCCAGGGAGGCCACGACGTCATCGGCAGGCTTAGTAATGGACGT
>OMKK01045260.1:0-12767 GCA_900302305.1 Polymixia japonica
TCTCCCTTTTCTACTCCTCTTCTCCAGACCCGGAAAAGAAGAAGAAATTCCCGGGCCTCGGGTTGATCTACGGGCTTCTGTCTACGGTTTTCTTCTCTGTCATCGCCCTGCTAGTGAAAACCATCCAGGGCGTCCACGCCATAGAGATCAGCGCCATACGCTGCTTCTTCCAGGTGCTCTTTGTCGCGCCGTTGATCATCTATCACAAGTAAGTATGGTGGAGGAACTTTACTGTTGAGGTTTATAGATCTGGACACTGTGTACTCTGAAACAGACCTGTGTAGTTTAGGGAGTATTAGAAGTGGTAGTAGTAGCGGTAGTAGTAGTTGAAGTAGTCGCCTTGTAATAATTAAAATACTCATCATATCTCAGTAAGTATGTTTGAGATACTGTACAATATTGGTTTGTTCTATGCACTCATGCAACTACTCAAACCGAAACTAGCAACAACTAGTTTCTATATGTGTTTGATTTTGATAGCAGCATGACTCAGCAGTATACTGCTACTAACCAGTTCTGTTGTAATAATTGCAGTATTACAGGTTATCATCGGTTACAAGTAACTATGGTTGAGAGACTCTAAGGTCATACTTGCAAATGTATTAATTTGTCTTTATATATGAAGCGGTCAAGGTGATTCAGTGACATTTCCAACCCTAGGAAAATATTATGTATGTAAATGTGTATGTATTATGTATGTATGCTATGATATACAAATTTTCTTAACAGATAAAGCATCCACCTATTTACCCATCCATCCATCCATCCATTAATCCATCAATCAATTAATCGTTTTATCCATCAAACCCTCATCTATCTACACATTCATCCCTCAATCCCTCTCTGTTCCTCCCTCTCTCCACATCCATCCATCCATCCATCATCCTCCTATCTCTTCTCCTCTAGAACAGGTTTCCTGGGTCCCAGGAATAAACGTGTGTACCTGGTGCTTCGGGGGTTCCTGGGTTCTAATGCCATGATCCTCCTGTTCTATGCCGTGCAGCAGATGCCCCTAGCAGACGCCACGGTCATCATGTTCAGGTGAGAGCAGCGTTTCTTACCCTAAATGAGTCACAGGTAGGGTATGGTTAGCCAGGGGATGAGAGGGGACTACATCCTCCTTAAAGGGATAGTTTGGTTTTTGGGGAATTTGGCCATTTTTATTTTTGCATGATGTTTAAAGAAATGGAGGAAACAACAGTAACAACAGTTAGCTTAGCTCAATTGCTGGAAGTCTATGGAATCAACTAGCAAACGTAGGAGTAGGTAGGTAAGTAGGAAAAAGACCAAACTATCCCTTGAACAGAAAATGGATTTCTATGTTGGAACTGTATAGATTCTGCTTTTTTTTCTTTCATCACACTCTCTCTCTTCTTTCTCTCTCTCTCTCCTCCCCCTATCTCACCTGTCACACAATCTTTTTTCTGCCATACTTCCTCTTTATATCTCTCCCTTTGTCCTTTGTTTATTTCACTTCTCCCACACCCAATTCTTAACTGCCTCTATCTCACCCACGTCTCTCTCACTCTCCTTCTTCCCCCCTTTCTCCACACCTCTCTCTTTTCCTTTCTATCTATCGCTCATTTGTTGTACAACCCTGCGCTCCTTCATTCCATCTCTCTTCCTCATTCTGATCTTGTCCCTGCCCACCTTCTTCATTCCTCTTAAATTTTCTGTCAGCCTCTCTCTTTATTTCTATCTCTATCTCTCTTTTATTTAACTTTCTCGCCCTCCTCTTCTCTCTCTCTCTCTCTCTCTCTCTCTCTCTCTCTCTCTCTCTTTCTCTCTTTTTATCCCTTTATTGACCCCTCTTCAGTAATCCCGTGTTCACCTCTCTGCTGGCCTGGATCTTCCTGAAAGAGAAGTGTTCCATCTGGGACTGTGTCTTCACTGTGTTCACCATCACTGGAGTCATCCTCATCGCCCGGCCGCCTTTCCTCTTTGGCGAGCGCTTTCATGGCATCGAGGGCAACTACACCAACCACATCAAGGGGACTATTGCTGCCTTCCTGGGTAATAAGATCAATAAACCTAATTTATATAGCTCTCGAAAACAAATTTGCATTGTTCTTTGCAACAAATTCAGCCACACTAGGGAGGGAATATGATTCTTTTCATTTAATGTTATGACTACTTCAGTCACCTCCAACTGACTGACGTGTATTTCCTGTTCCTGCGTATCAGTGCACTTAGCCCAGTTTCACCACCATTCAAAATATGGCTGCTCGCCAACTGACTGCTGTGTATTTCCTTTTGACCTCATATTATTACAGCCCTGCATTGGCATCAGTGCACTAGTCCAGCTTCACTACCATTCAAAATGTGGCTGCTTGCCAACTGACTGGTGTTTATTTCCTGGTCATAAGCACTACTACAATAGTAGTGCTTATGACTACGCCCCCCCCCCTCCCCCCGGCGAGTATATCTGGGTCACACGTAACACTAATGATAACAGACTTACAGCCAGATTTACTCCTGAAAGCTAGCTGCAAACCTCCATTGGTTTTATTTTTTATTTTTATTGTTTTTGATATAATGATTTAATACACAATGTCTGTAAATGCAGGAACCCCGGGAGTGTGAATCGTGGTTTATCTGTGATCACAAATGTATCCATTCACTCACATTCAGTTTTTCCATTTCTTTTCATCATACCATCAATGATATATTTATATTCAAGATTTATATTCAAGATCTATTATTTATTTAAGATGTATTTGTCCTTTCATTTGTTCCTAATTTTGTTTGCTCTTTGATTTACACATTCATTCATTCATTCACTCAGTTATTATTTTGCCCATTCATTCATTAAATAATGTGTCAACCCATCGATATATTCATCCCTAGGAGCAGTTGGGGCCGCTTGCACCTTCGTCGTCCTGCGCAAGATGGGGAAGAGCGTCCACTACTACCTCTCCGTCTGGTACTACGCCGTCATCGGCTTAATGGAGTGCATCATCATCCTCTCCGTCCTCGGGGAATGGTCCATCCCGCTCTGCGGCCGCGACCGCTGGATCCTGATGCTGATCGCCGTCCTGGGCATCGCCGGCCAGATCTTCCTCACCAAGGCCCTGCAGATCGAGAAGGCCGGCCCCGTGGCGCTGATGAGGACCGTGGACGTGGTGCTGGCCTTCATCTTCCAGTTCATCTTCTTTAACCACGCGCCGACCTGGTGGAGCCTCGGGGGGGCGCTCTGCGTGGTGGTGAGCACCAGCGGGGTGGCGCTCCGGAAGTGGTTTAGCAGCACCCGGAAGAGCTGAGGGGAAATGATAAAACGCAGTATACTCTAGCATTTCTATTTATTCCTTTTTCTATTTTATTTTTTCACGATTCTATTATTGTTCTTTATTTACCCGAAATCTATGAAGGGTGTAGGTGCCTTGAAGGGCTGGGGAATGCGGAAATCTAGCAGGATTATGTAGTAGGAGTCAACATCCTCGCAGCCTACACTTTAAAATATACAACATCTTGCAGAATCTTCTCCTTTGAGACAAAAAAAGCAATAGTTTGTTCTATTTAATTTCTATTTCTATCCTATTCTTTATATGAATATCTATGAAGGCGGTACTAGCGAAGAGGAGTTGAAAAACAGAGCAAATACTATATACCTATTCAATAGATATTCTCTCTGTTTAAAAATAATAATAATAATATAAATAAGTGTGAATGGGGTGAAAGTTGAACTGTTATGAAGTCATCTGGTGTACTGTCCATTGTTCAGGTAGCACAGGCATAGTTGCTGCCAATGGCTAAATATGCCCTCAGTCCCACTTTCTCTTACATGTTAATCTGCTACACTTAATGACATTCTTTGTTCTGTGAGAAGCTGGCCAAGTGGTTAATAGCATTTGTTTTATCCTGCATAAAGGACCGGATGGGTGGGGTTTACTGCATTAGGGCATTGCCAGGTAAGTTGTCAATCATTAAAAAAAAGTATAATATACTGATTGCATGTTATTTTACTTGTGATTGTATAAACATTCTGGCACTCATTGTATAATCTCTTCTAGTAAACCCCATCCATCTGGTACATAAGGCGTTTAAAACAAAACCACAAAAACTATTGACAAATTCTATTGGATTCTATTCTGTTGCTTTGGTGCTTAAAATATGACCGCCATCAATCCACCAGCTGTGATAAGAGACGGAAACGTGTGATGCAAACCAAAGAAGCAATATTTATCACCTCAACATTTTACGATAAGGTTTTCCACACAATTGACAGCTTGAGTGCTTATCAGAAAAAAAGAAAAAAAAAAATCTATTGTAGTGGCCTGGAATTATCCATTAACGCTATCAGCTGTATCTAATACCGCTGCCTTTTTAGAAATTAGTGAAGCAAAAGAAAATACAGCCCTATTTTCATATTGACGCCCGTGCAATTTTGAACTTATACAATGAGTTGTGAGTAGTATACACGTGCCTGAGATTCATTAAATCTATGCAGAACATACGCAGCCATATAAAGGACATTGTACATGTTTGAGGAAAAGGTCAAGATTTTTCACGTGACATCAGCGTCATGCTATGAGGTACTCTCAGGGATCTGTGGCCTCATTTATAAAAGGTAAAAGATTACAAACATATTGGATCACAGCTACAAGTCAGTCCAATATTGTGATCCACCAAGGATTGATCTTCATGCCAAAATCAGAAGGTTGCACAAATTTTCTTCAGTGTTCTGTGATAAATCAAAAGATAAAACTCATTTCTATCATCATCCAGAGTATGAAAGCCACGTATAAAATTGAATTTCATATGTTTTTAAGTTTTTAAGTGCTTTGAGCAGCAACCCCCCAATTGCTCCAGTTGAGCTGCTCAGTTGAAGAAGACTGGTTGTACTGGGCTGGGATAACATTTTTATAAAGGAGCCCTTTACTGCAGTTGAATCACTTCAAAGAAGGAAAATATAAGAGGGTCATGAGTAATTGCAGGTACACCTCTTTTCCCAAATGGTAAAAACTCACAAAAAGTCAGCCCCTCTCATTTTGGCTAGGACATCCTACCTTCATTACTGCAGCATCTTGATAATGCCCTAAACTATTTGTTTTGTATGCACTTTGTCATTGCCAGAGGTATTTGAAGTACTTCAAAGGCAGAAGAAAATAGATTATTTCTACTAGAGAAAGTATCAATAAACTGCCAGTATAATTCAAGTGCAAATATAATAATTGCTTTATGTTATTCGTTCCATTACTTCCTGGATTAGGATCTAGGACCAGAAAACAAGGAGAGGGAGAAACAGCCACATAATGGCTGAGGTCTTCTAACGTAAACACAGATTCCAAGGGCCAGTGGGGTTATCTGATGTGGGAGATCCATTGTCAACTTGGCTACGTCGTTTGACTGAATTGTGGTGAAATTATTACACTTATATTTCCAGTATGCTGATACTCATCAGATGTCAAGATTTTCACTTCAGTGTCATATTTGTGTCATGTCAGGCTCATTGACTCCTAAGAGTCACCTCAACTTTGACTTTGGTCCCAAGTGGAGGATACCTGCCACATAGAACACCTTAACAGGCCCAATACATGGTCACCAGCCTATGGTAGGAATGTTCTAGTGTTTTAATGTTAAATGCATTTTTTATTGTAGTTGTACTTCTATGGTCTTATGTAGAATTTCTAATTGGGGGATGGAGAAGGCAGCTTATTAGTGCTGCTGGACTGGTGCCCAAGAGTCCATACCTGCTCATTTTTACAGCACTACTGTACCTGTTCATATTTCATCAGCTGTGTCAACACTAGCATCAGAATTGTCTCCTGTTTTTGTTTTTTTGTTTTTTTGGGGGTTTGCACAATATTTTTTTGTTACTTAAACTATCTGTTTTGACACTTTAAAAGAGAATGCTCTTTTATTTTTTAATTCTCTTCCTTTTAGGAATTGAGATTCGTAGGGGAACGGACTGATTTAGAATAGTCCTACAGGGCAAAGCACATGGCACAATGTGAATGCCAAGACTCAGCAGTGTTCTCCTTTTATGCTTTATAAAAAGCACTTTGTCAGGCTGACCTGATCTTTCTACTTGAACATTTTCTGCTCCACTTGAATAATTTGCTGTGGCTTGAAATACTTCTCAACTGTGCAAAAATAATTATGCAAGTACAAATAAGTTTCCATGAATCTAACTGATTAACTTTATACTTTATATATTATATTATATTATATTATATTATAATTATTATTATATTTATCTAGCTAATCAACGTTTATGTAAATATGATTCTGAATAGGGATGCACTGTACCACTTATTTATTGCTGATACTAATTCCAAAGACTAAATTTTAAGTAGCAGCTAATACACCATAACCTCCAATCCATTACCTTTATTGAATAACATAGACTTTGACTAGGTTCTGGTCATTGAGATATAATACATTTTTACATTGATGTATGTTTGCTTTGATTTTCTGACATGTTAAACATGGCTATTAGTATCAGATTTTAATTAGTGGGATATTATCTGATATCACTACCTTACTGTATCTCGGTACTGAACCGATTTGTGTTATCGGCTTGATATATCAGCACATCCCTAATTCTGATATCATTATTTTATTTTATTTTTTTAAATACACTATGCTATTAAGCACTGTGACATTCACTCATTATTGTACATGGTTTAATATTAAAGTCACTTCAGATATTCACAGTAAGTGAAAGTAGCAAACTTTGAGTTGCTTTGATTTAAATTTATTTTATCAATATTAGTTAAACTGACATTGTAGCACAATGTGTTTTATTTCTTTAAGTGCTAAGTGATTAGTTCATTAGGTTGTTTCAATACCTACAAGCCTTAAAAACTACTAAAACTGTTAAGATTTTTATAATAACTATACTTAAAATGGTATTATTTTACTATTTCTATATTGTGTTACATTAGATGATTATTCTAAAAGATGTATATATTTATACATAATAAAGGATAATTTTGTGAGAGTATGTTATGATTCAGGAATAAAATGCTTATGAATTTGTAACATTTGGTCTCTCTGGTCTTGACATATGACGAACGCATACTAATCAGTTTTACGTAATTGCTAATCAATATGGATCAAGGTTATATTTGTAGGCTACTCACAAACGTCTTAGCAAACATGTTTCCTTATCTTTAATCATTAGCGAAATCATGCAGTACTTCTCAATAAATTACCATATTTTGAGAATGACTGAGCATGGTAGGACACAGGCCAAAACTCTGTAGAAGCTCTGAACGTGCTTTACTTTGTTGCCCCAAGGCCTTCTATTGTGTGAACCTAGCTATGTTCATGACTCAGTAGGGGACAATGGTAGAAACTAGGCTAGGTTTGTACCAGCTTTCACAAACCACTGAGTCAGGTAGCTGTTGTCAGGACTGCTGAGACTAGTACCTGACTGAAGGGATTGTAGTCATTGTCTTGTGTGTGTGTGTGTGTGTGTGTGTGTGTGCACGTCTGCACATACGTATATACATTATTTGCACGTGTGCATTGGATAGGTTCTTACTATGCCATTTTTTGCCTTTATTTGTATAAAATATGTTTTTAAATTATTGATTGCACACAGTACACCCATATTACTTTGTGACAAAACATAACCCATATTTGCAAATGCAGTAGTAACCAGTACCTATCACACTTTTCCTAAACCCAGGGCTACCTGAATTCAAATATTGTTTTTAACGCTGCTAGATTAAAAGTTCTAGAACTATAGCCATTAATAAACTGTTGGGGGGTTAAATTAGCCCAGTCAACTCCCTGTCTCAGGCTAGAGTTATAGATTAATGAGGGATAACAGGCAGTGTGAGAATCAATGCTGTCGATTTGCTGATGCCTACAACCCTTTAGAAGTAGTAGTATTAGCAGTTAATAGCTATCAGCACATGCAGATACTTTTTTCAGACAACAGGGGGCAAAATTGTCACATGTAACCACCACGCAGAGATGGTATGGTCCATACTCTGTGTTGTATTCTGTGTGTGTGTGCGTGTGCGTGTCTGTATACAAACATGCAAATATCAGGCAATTTGTTTGAAAGTTAAATTGAAAATTACACTAATGATAGGTATGTGAAATGATAAAATGGCAGCATTTTTGCCATGTTTGGTATGAGTTCTTAAACAGTCAATAGGAATTAATGGAAGTTCTAATGTTTCACTGTAATGTATTTAGTTGTTATAGCTGTGTCCGTTGCTGGTGTGTGGGCAATATGGCCTGGATGGGTGAATTGTTCCCAGCCTGAATTATTGTCCCAGTCCGGCCCTCAGTGTGGACATGCTCATGTGTAGAACTGTTCCCTTAACAGCAAGTTTTCATTGACTTGGTCTCTAAATTACATCATTATAAGTATCTTGGCTGTGTTCTTTATATTTAGAGGGAGAGCTGTTCGTGTTCACAAGTCAAGACACAACTGTCACATAGAAGCAACTGTACAATGTATTATTTGAGCTATAATTGTTTGCTTACTTTAATTTTGTTCATAAACGTTGTAGTTTAAAATTGACCTGTATTTTGAGTTGTTTTGAGATCAGATCAAACCTAGCCTAGTTTATTTCCACCAATCTGCAATCTGCAATCTACACTTCAAATATGACTGTAGGTATGTATGTGTTAATATATAATAAACTTAATACATACAGGGGGTGGACAAAATAACAGAAACACCTAAAAATATATTAATATCATGGACCTAATGAGGACTGGGGCCACCAACTAGTGGTAGAAAAATATTTTATATTTATTAAGAACATATATTAATATTAAGAATAAAACATGTAAATATTATGCAAATTAAAAGCTTACAATATAACAATATAATAAATAATCTTGCTTTGTAAACATAAAGCCAACTGTTTGTGTTGACACCATTCGATTATAAAGTTAGAATGAGGTGTGTGTGTGTGTTGCACAAAATCACAAGATACTGTATCACCTCTATCTCTACTATATGGGCAGTGGCTGTCTGTGGTGGGGTGTTTATTCTCTCTCTCTCTCTCTCTCTCTCTCTCTCTCTCTCTCTCTGTGTGTCTCCCTATATCTCTCAGGGATGTGACCAAACCTAGGTATGCATGTGCGTATATGTGCTGTGGTAAGAACTCTCTCCTCCACTGCAGTGTGTTATCTCATGTCATTTCCTGATAGACTAACATGACCAACATCTACAGAAAGGTAACCTACATTGGCAGAACCAGGGCTGCTTCACAGCAGTCATGTATACAGAATATCAATAGCAGAAATAACAAAATTGTTAAAAAAAAACAACCAATGCATTAGCATAAGCTGTCCAAGTGTCACTGAGCAAGAGACCTTTGGAGGGTGGTGAGTAGAAAGAGAATTTACATCAATACATCAATAAATATTATTATTATTAGTCATCATCATCCTTCGACTGCCGTCTCAGATGCCGTGCCTTTCCACTGGATCTTGTCAGTCATTGCTGCTCCCAGTTCTTGGAACGTGAATCCTGTGTCCCTGGAGATAGTGTCAGGAAATGTATGAGGCCTGTTTCCTCTGATTGATTGGGGAAGCCGCCGTATAGAAGGGCGTCAGATATTACTGGTAACAGCAGAGATATCGGACTGCCAGATTCAGAGGAGTTTGTTACAGGCATTCCATGCTTGTCCCTTTGTGGGAAGAAAATCCTTGCTGCTGTCGGCAATATAGGAACCAAGATATTTGAAGTCATCAACGTCCTTGATGTTTGTTCCATTCATTGATTTAATAGGTGGGTTGATAGGGTCCTCGTTGATGATCATGCATTCAGTTCTCTTTGTATTTAGCATAAGTCCTACCTTAACAGCAGATTCTCCAAATGACATGAGAAGTTGCTGAGCAGCGATTAAGGCAACATCATCTGCATAGTCAAGGTCAGTTAAATCTTTCTGACTCTGACGACCAGATCTTCCGACAATGAGGCCTTTGTCACTGATTTCCTCGACTGATTGTCGTAGGACATAATCCACGACGAAAAGAGAAGGTGCAAGCGTGTCACCTTGGAGAATTCCAGCTGTAGTAAGAAATTCTTTGGTGGGACCATCAAGGCTCTGGACGAAACAGGTGGGGTTTTCATACATTCATACATAATAGTAGTAGTTGTAGTAGTAAAAGTATTAGTAGTAGCAAATTTAAAATGTATTTATTCAAAATAATTGTTGCAAATAAATATCAAAGCTTGTGTCTGGACAATTCCAATAGTCAGCTACGTTGTCAAACACAAGAGTATACTAAGTATAAGGTGTCGTCAATACTTTCCGAAGATTGTCTAAACTCTGTGGCGCTCATTGTGGCATCCTATATTGCGAAGAGCATCCACCTGGCATGGTAGGTAGACTCAGACAAACCACTCAAAACATCTGATAAATACTTTCTGGCTAAGGTCTGATTCCCCTACCTATGATCAAATGCAAGTGAATCAATCGGTGTGGAACGACCTGGCTGGACATGACATTCCCCCAGCCAAAGGAGCCATAATGGAGATGAGAAGGAGGAGGAATGATGGAAAGTGATGGAAAGATGGAGGGGACGGACGCCAGCAGGAGGAGCAGGGGAGGGGGGTATGGTGGCCTGAGTGCGATGGGGGGAATTTACAGGAAGAGAAAACAATGTGGAGAGGTGGGTGAGAGGGGAGGTAGATAATAGAGTTATGGATGGGGTGGATGAGGGAGGAAATGAGTGGCGATGAATCATCTGGAGGGATGGCTGGGTGGACACGGGGAGAGCAGGAGGACCGAGGGGGGCGATGGGATGGAGGAGAGGGGATCGGGAGGCTGGAGGCGCAGAACGGGTCCGAAGGCGATCGAGCCCCTGCTCCTTTTGTCAGACTACGCGCAAGCTAGCCACCCTAGAATGAGCTCCAGGGTATCTTTTAGCAGAAAGATTTTAATTAGCCGTCATCCCGTCTGAGCAGCACAAGATATCCACGAAAAGGAGTTGCCCTAGAACGTGCTCCTTTTGTGGGTGTTTATATGGTGTATTATTTGGTAGAAGCAGAGGGAGAAGAGAGATGGGAGGGAGACAGAGGGCCGGACACACGACAAAGGTTATAAATTGGATTGGACTACACTACTGAGAGCATATGGTAAGTACCAAACCACCAGGACACCCCAGGGAAAGCCCCCTCTTTTGTTCAATCCCTGCCCCCAAAAAATGTTTGTGCACAGTCCTGGATGGAGGGATGGTGGAATGGAGGGGTTGCACATTCTTCCTGAATGGCATAAGACTTCCCATCAGTGGAGCTGGAGGGAATCGGAAAATAATCCCTCATTTTCCAAGTTGAAATAAATGCAGTTATAGGCTGTGAAGTGGAAGGGGGTATCCTCTCTCTCTCTCTCTCTTAAATTCCCTCTCTCTCTCTCTTTCTTTCTCTATCGCTCACACACACACAAACACCATTTTTCCACACACGCACACACACACGCACGCACGCATGCACAGGGGGCGTGGCTAGGTAAGGGGCGGTACTAAAAGCGATCCACACAACTACAAACTTTACACAAACTTTAACTACTTCAGAAAAAAAAGAGGAATCAGTCCAACAATGAATCCATTATCGTCTACCACATGTTAGTTGCTCATGCGACTTCAGCCTTTGCCCGCAAATTGATTGTCAGCATGAATTAAAGAGGCAATATATAGTACATATTCTTGCCAAATATGATTCAAACTGTACTACAAATTTTAATTGACAAGATGATGGTTAGTTAACCGTTATTGCAAGGCAATCATTCACCTTAATTGATTTAAAGCGCAATGAAGGAACTCCAAAGATTTGTAAGTATAACGTAAACCGGTGAGATATCGTTCAAGTCTACAGACGTTAACCGTTTACTTCTCTCCCGTGTGTCATCATTTGCTTTAAAACAAAACATTTGAGTGGAAACAATAGCGTGGACGGAGCGGGCTGCGCGGCGTGAAAACATGGCTATAGTGAAACATGGTGGCCAGACATTCCAATGTAGTGAGACTGCAACCATACACACAGCTTTCACACCGCTTATCGTAAACCAGACCAGGGGCTATTGTCCTCCGGTCCGCCGCTCAGTGGCTACTGGCAGAGAGAGCTAGAGGGAGAGAGTGAGGAGAGAGAGAGAGAGGGAGGACGAGAGAGAGAGATAGAGGGAGAAAGCTGTTTCCCATCGCTGCCGCTGCATCAACTTTCCCTCAGTTTGCGTTGCGAGGAGTCAACTCAACGAAATTACAACAGTTTTTATTTTTTATTTTTTTAAATCGCTCCGAATCGGGAGTGTTGTTATAATAATATACGCCAGGATTTTTAAAACGTGAATCGGTAAGTTTGTGACTCATCCCTTCATGTTATTCTGCACGACACCGTTTAGCCTCGTTTACACGTGTCTCGTCGCTCCGGTGTTTTAAAGGTTCATATCTCAGGTTTGTTGTGAAGTTGTTTAACGTTACCGGTTTGCAAATGTGATCTCCGAACTTTTAATTGCGTTTTGCGCTAAAAATGCATTGTTTGTGTTGGAAGGCTGGGCGGGCTAATGTTGTTGGTGATTGGATAAATCAAAGTTTAACTTTGACTTGTACAGTTGCAGAAGTACAGGGCAACTTTTGCAAAAAAAACCCGTCATCACTCCTACTCGGTCTGAATGTGATGAATAGCACATGTGGACGAAATTGCCAGCCTGGCAGGCTCAGGTGTGTGTGTGTGTGCGCGTGTGTGTGTGTGTGTGTGTGTGTGTGTGTGTGTGTGTGTGTATGGCTGTGCATACTAAGCATGTCTCTCTCTCTCTCTCTCTCTCTCTCTCTCTCTCTCTCTCTCTCTCTCT